>CAUYON010018385.1:0-35694 GCA_963573935.1 Arctocebus calabarensis
TGTGTGGTGCATATTCGAAGGGTCACGAGAAAACTTCTAAACAAAGATCAAGAATGTTTTCATATAGTAAACGAGAAAATATCATGAATGGTATGTCAATCAGGTTGATAAAGTATCTCAGATTGCATGTGAAGCCCCCACTCTGTACCCCATGGTTGAACTAATGTACACAACTATGATTCAATAAAAAAAAAAAATAAAAATAAAATAAATTGTGATAAGTCCAAGATTTTTTTATTTGAGCGATGTGAAGGAAGATACAGTCATTTGCTCAAATGGGGAAGGCCAGTGAGAAGTTTGGAAGGAAGATCAAGAGTTCAGTTTGGCACAAGTTGATTTTAAGATTGCTATTAGATAATCCAAGCATTTAATAAGAAGTAAAATATTAAGTCTGGATTTTAGGGGTGAAGAACAGGCTTGATATACAATTTTAGGCATCAATAACATGTGGATGATACGTAAAACTTTGAAAATGGTAAGAGCTACAGAGGCTATCGGAGTGAGGAAGATTGTTCCCTGGTATACTTTAATGTTTAGGAAGACTGGAAACTGAGAACGTAGACATAGAAAGAGTGACTGACATGATAGACAGTGAACTAGGAACTTCACGGTGTCTCAGAAGCCAGGTGAAAAATACATATCTAAGGAGAGGCACAAAACTGAGCCAAATTCTGCCAGTAAGTCAAATGAAATATGGACTGGGAATTTACCACTGGTATTCACAATGCAGAGTCATCAGTCATTGTCACAGAAACAGTTTCAGCAAACTATTAGAAAAGATAATTGTTTCAAAAGAAAACAGAAGAAAAGGGATCAGAGATAGCAAGGATGGGTAACTCTGTCTAAGCATTTTGCTGTAAAGGAAGTTAAGAAATGAGGTCAGGGCTGGAGTAGACAGTGAGGTCAAGTGAGGGTTGGTTTTCTGTTTGCTTTGCTGCTGTGGTGGTGGTTTGTATTTTGAGGGTGATTCTGTTTTGTTTTTCAGAGAGAGAATAATCTCTCTCTTTCTTATTCCTTCCCTATATCCTGATGGTAGGCATGCATACATTGTTGAATTGAATAGATTCAAAAATAAGCTGATTCAATAAGATGTTCACAAGTAAAATCTATGTGAAAATCTTTCTTTACCAATAAGTCTTTTTCTTTTTCTTATTTATTTATTTATTTGAGACAGATTCTCGTTATGTCGCCCTCGGTAGAGTGCTGTGGTGTCAAAGCTCACAGTAACCTCAAACTTTTGGGCTTACGCTATTCTCTTGCCCCAGCCTCCCAAATAGCTGGGACTATAGGCACCTGCCACACAACACCCAGCTATTTTTGTTGTTGTTGTTGGAGTTGTCATTGTTGTTTTAGCAGGCCCAGCCAGGTGTATGTGGCTGGTGCCCTACCCACTGAACTACAGATGCCACCCTACAAATAAGTCTTTTCTGAAAACATTTCACAACTCCCATGTAAAGGGAGTTGTGAAAACACTCCCATGTAAAGGGAGTGTTTTGATAGGAGTTACATTGATTCTGTAGATTTCTTTGGGCAGTATGGTCACTGTAATGATATTGATTCTGATCCTTGCACACACATAGGATGTTTTTCCATTTGTCTGTGTCACTTACAATTTTTTCATCAGTGTTTTACAATACAATTTGCCTTCTTGATATATTTCATATCTTTGGTTAAATGTATTCCTAGATAATTGCTTGTGATATTGTAAATGGAATTGACTTCTTGATTTGAATCTCAGCTAGAAAATAATTGGGGCATAGAAATGCTACTGATTTTTGTGCATTGATTTTGTCTTCTGAAACTTTACTGAATTCCTTTGTCAGGAACCTGTTGGAGGAGTCTTTAGGATTTTTTTAATTTGCTGATCATACCATCAGTAAGCAGAGGATTTTAAAATCTATCTTTCAAATTCAATCTTAGTTGAAAGCATTTCCTGACTTCCATGTGGAAGGAAAACTATCAAGACATAAAATAGACTGAATGCCTGTAGCTCAAGAGGCTAAGGTACCAGCCACATACACATGAGCTAGCAGGTTGGAATCCAGTGCCGGCCCACCAAACAACAATGATGGCTGCAACTAAAAATAGCCTGGCATTGTGGCAGGCACCTGTAGTCCCAACTACTTGAGAAGTGGAGGAAGCAGGAGAATTGCTTGAGCCCAGGAGTCAGAGGTTGCTGTGAGCTATGATGCTACAGCACTCTATCCCAGGCAACAGCTTAAGGCTCTGTCTCAAAAAAAAAAAAAAAAAAAAAAAAAAAAGACATAAAATATTGTAAGTTTTTTCTGTTTGCTTTTTTTCAACACCAATCTATCCCAGGCAACAGATTAAGTCTCTTTCAAAAAAAAAAAAAAAAAAAAAAAAAAAAAAGACATAAAATAGTCTAAGATTTTACTTGGCAGTGTGATCTGTCTCAAGTATCACAGAAACTATGAATATCTTCTTTTTTATCTATATTGGTTAAATTTCTAGAATTCTTTTGTTATAGTGTTAGACTCCTCAGATGAGACATTTCTTATTGTAGCTTGGAGCAGTAATTACCCCTTTAATCTATGCTTCTTTGGAAATCCTTAGAGGACTTCAGGTTCCTGATGACTCGAAAGTGCTGACATTCATGTAGCCAAATCTGACTGTTGATTACAAATTTAAAATTAAAAAAAAAACATTCTGACAATTGTAGGGATCACATGGGGAAACCCTCACTTTTCCCTTGGTTGGTTCACTGAAAGATCAACTCACAATTATAAGAGATTAATAAGAGAAAGGTTTATTTCCAAATACCATGTGCACAAGGGGAACCACAAGAATGATTACTCAATGTCTCAATGATTTTATAGATGCCTTTTTGAAGGGAGGGGGAGATGGTGGAGTAAAGGTGGAACAAGTGGTTGCTGGGGAAAATGAGGAGGTGGGGGAAACAGATTGACTTGTAAATTACCTGAGAGACAGGTATTGTATTTTAAATGATTTGGGCCTGGTCTGCTAGCATTCAGGGAGGAAAAGAAGTCAGTTGTCCCTTTTGATCTCCCTATCATGTCAGTCTGGGTTTATGCAGATAGAGGGAAAGCTTCTTCCAATAAAACTTTCTGATAGTGAATGACATTCAATTCAAAATACTCTTTATGCTAAGTAGTTATATTTTGAGGTAAAATTTCTTTAGCTCCTTCATTATATTACAAATATTGCAATGGAATTCCCTGGACTCAGATAAAAAAAAAGTTTAAGGTGATTTTTTAATGATGTTCAGCTAGTTGAGAATGTGTTTGCTTCCATAATTATAGACTATTACAGACTATTATAGACTATTACATGTTAGAAGCAATTAATAGAATTTGGATAATTTGACTGCATGTTTTACTTACTTATAGATATGTCAAGATAGACACAAAAATTATCTCACTTCTCCAAACCTCATGGTAACAGTTGTGATTGTGTTTGTAAACCATAATAATATAAATCAATCAAGCAAAGTAATTTGATTATATAATAGTGTAATGAGCTTTATATAAACTTATGAAATATGAACATGAAAATGATTGTTATTTTTATAAAAATTAAGCTGAATCCTTTGGAAAGATTCAATAAATATAAATCAGTAAAAATTGCTATTAATTATTGTAAGATGTCGGCTCGACACCTGTGGCTCAACGGGCTAAGGCACCAGCCACGTACACCTGAGCTGGCGGGTTCGAATCCAGCCCGGGCCCTCCAAACAACAATGATGGCTGCAACCAAAAAATAGCCAGGTGTTGTGGCAGGCACCTGTAGTCCCAGCTACTTGGGAGGCGGAGACAGGAGACACGCTTGAGCCTGGGAATTGGGGGTTGCTGTGAATTGTGATGCCACAGCACTCTATCCAGGGTGACAGCTTGAGGCTCTGTCTCAAAAAAAAAAAAATTATTGTAAGATGTCTACAAATGATTTGGAAAAATAATCATAAAAACATAAAAATATTTTACGGTCAATTTTCTCAGATGGTATTTTTAAGTTCTTAACTCCGCTTTAAAGATAAATAATTCATTAATTATGTATACATGGCCTATAAAAACTTAAAAATCTTCAATTATAAGTCTCAGATTTAGAGTAAGCCCTTCTGTCATCATCAAAAGATTAGTGAATATATAATCTCTTGATACACTTCCATGTTTTAAATGTAAAAAGTTAATCTCTATAGGTATCCATTTTTATGATTTCCTGCTTTAACCAATTAACTGACCACATACCTGCCCTGGTAAAGTCAGACATTTTTATTCTACTTTTCAAGTATTCCTTTTAAGTATTTATGTGTTTTTTTAAAACATAGACAAATCAATCTTTATGTTAAATTTTGCATTAAACTCTATTCAAATAACCTTATATCTTAAATATTTTTCTGAATTACTATGAGACTTACAGCTGATATTTGAAATATTAAACAATCAGTTTTCCAAAGCTAAATCCACTATACTTGACCACTAGACAATCAGAATTTGTCAGTTGTACACAAGCTGTTTGGAGAGGTACACACTTATATGTACAGAATCATCATTTTAATAACGAAATCATTTTTACAATAGATATAGAGGTTATATTTTACTCATCACAACGCTATTGTTAGACTTGAAAATTGTTTTATTCTTTAATGATAACAATTTTGCAACAAATATATATGCCAATCACTTTCTATTATACTTCCAAACAAAGTTATTTCTTACAACAAAAGAAAGAAGAGGAAGATAACATTCACTACTCATTACTGACTGATCTTGGCTGCTTGCTAGCTTTCCTGCTTGTTTAGTTACTTATTAAATCATTGGCTTCAGAAAGTGTTTAAAGTTCAGTGAGTGTACTTTAAAATGATACAAAAATACTGTCCTTTCTTTAAATCCAGTTGTACTCTCTAAAATCCAGTTTTATATGTAGTATATTTAGCACCACACTTTACAAAATTTTCCACATAATTTTTCAAATCTCACTTGTGTCTGGCTATGAAATATTAGAAAATGAGGTAAAAGTATGTTGGAACTAATCGATCTACACTTACATACACATATGGAAGTAAATCTAAATGAAAATCAAGGGAGGGAGGAAGGAAGAAGATGGGTAAATTCACACCTATTGGGTACAGTGCACACTATCTCAGTGAAAGGCACTTCCAACTTTGACTCAGTCTGTACAAAAACAAAGTATGTGAACAGAGCATGGGACCTTCTAATATTCTGAAATGAACAAAAGCAATTCATGTAACCAAAACACTTGTGCCCCATAATATTCTGAAATCTAAAAATAAATAAAAATTTTAAAAAGTTTTTTTCCAAACTTTAAGAGAAAACATAAAATTCATATTATTTAACAGTCTTTCTTCATATGCTTAAATTATGTGTAAAACTAAATAAATGGATTTTTGAAAGTGCTAATGTTAGCATTATGGCAAAATGTACCTCATACCAACCCAGAGGATTATATGAAAATTCTGTTTTTTAAAAGAATGTTGAAAAATTCTGTTTTTTAATAATTTGAAATTTATAATATCCCAAAATGTACCAAAATATTCATGACTGCTATTGCTATTCAATAACATTTTTAAATTGCATTCTTAAAATACTTATATTCTCAAGAATTATACCATTGGAGAGGATTATTTTCTACTAAGTATCCTTAATTCATAGCATCATGAGTTGGGTAACTATCTCATTAATGTTGAATGTGTCAACAAAAAAGATTAAGGCATGAACTTTTTGAAAGCTCCTAAATTTTGCACACTCTTTGGAAGGTCATGCAAATAATACTTGTTATTTTTAAGTTTTCATTCTGAGGAAATACAGACTGAATAAGAAGGAAAATGTTCACCAATCTCTTAGCCTACCACAGCACACTAATTCTAAGGTGATAGACATGTAAACCCAGGTGTCAATAAATTTTAGGACTTAAATGTACTTTATTTTTTTATTAAATGTACTTTATGTAACCATATTTAGAGAGCCCATCTTCACTTTATAAATGAACACATATATGTCCAATGACTCCAAAGCAATTATTTATAGTCAGACAACAAATGAACTTTTAGTTCGACTTATTTTCACCACAATGTACCATTAGCATCCTGTAACTATTTCCCTAATACAAGCAACTGAAAAAAATAAAAAAATTATGTGTTTTATCTCTTGAGGCTGTCATACAACTAATTTGAGGATTTTTACTCACTTACTGATTGTTTTAGCCTTCTGGAGAGGGAAAAAAATTATATCAAACTGGAAATAATGAAAGCTGAGGTCTAGTTTCCCATCCCCAGGCTTTCTTGATTGAATTCTCCTTTCTTTGCAACTGTGGTGAGGGGGTGAAAATTGAATGCTGTGTTGTAGAGTAGAGACCCTGCATATACCAGAGAGTAAGAAATTTGATTTCTCACTGTGCTGAGATTATTATGGTTCTCTTTTACTTATAACCTCCATTAAAAATAGTAGGAGGTCTAATGTGCTAGGAAATTAATGGATATGGATAAATCCAAATGAAAAATACTGAAATAGCCAATTAAAGCCTTCTTGAAAGTTCTAAATACAAATGTACTCTCAGTGTTAGCTAAAGAAAGCCTTTCAACAGACAAAAGTTTTGCCCACCCAACCATAAATGGTCTCCACTTTGTTGTGAGTAAATTTCTAGTATCCAGAACTACATCCCTCCCTCTTCATACTAAAGAATGAGGTCTTTCTTCTTTCTTATCTGTGCTATCTTTTTAATAGGTACATTTTCCCTAAGTTCTTATCTAAAGCAAAGAGAGATATAAACTGTACTGATTGGCATTTCAAAGAATGAGACACATCAGTCTGAGCTGTAAGGTACCTTGTGAGCAATGAAGTCACCTCAAATATAGAAACACATTAGCAATTTTGTCCCTTGCCAAGAGTACTTAGTTTTCAAAATGGAATCTTGAAGACTCTTTGTACCCTGCATGACCTTTCA
Organism: Arctocebus calabarensis; assembly: GCA_963573935.1. Taxonomy (NCBI): domain Eukaryota; kingdom Metazoa; phylum Chordata; class Mammalia; order Primates; family Lorisidae; genus Arctocebus; species Arctocebus calabarensis. Next base: position 6,940 of record CAUYON010018385.1, read on the forward strand.
TTTCTGGGGTTGTACTGGCAGATCATTTAAAGTCATCTAGTTAAGCTGTATAATATTATAATTATACTGTCACATCAGAAGATTTCACATGAAATTAATGAAACACCATTCGCTTCAGACAAGAGCTGTGGAAGCTTAGCACACTCCCCTGGGGTGCACTTTTTCCATATCAAATCTGTCTTAACGGGGAAGAAAAGGAAAACCTCAAATGAGATGCAAACATGTTAGTCTCTTTCCCATTGCTACAAAGGAATATGCAAGGCCAGGTAATTTATAAAGAAAAGAAATTTATTTGACTCATGGTTCTGCAAACTGTGCAAGAAGCATGGTACCAGCATCCGCTTCTGCTCAGGTCCTCAGGAAGCTTGTTATCATGGCAGAAGGTGAAGGTGGACCAGGTGTGTCATATATTGAGAAGGAGTGGTGGGGGAGGGAGGTACCAGGCTCTTTTAGAACAACCAGCTGTGGCATGAACTAATGGAGAACCCAGTCATTACCACCAAGAGGGCACTTAGCCCATCAAGAAAGATCCACTGCCATCACCTAAAGACCTCCTTCTTGGCTCCATCTCTAATATTTGAGACCCAATTTCAACATGAGATTTGGAAAGGGACAAATATCCAAATTATATTAGGAAAATACAATCCAAGGAATGAATTTTGTTAAGGGCTTTTTCTCAGTTTTGTTTGCTTTTCTTAATTTGGGGATATTAAATTTCCTCTAGTCTCTCATAAACAGAGAATTGTCTAATTAAAATCAATAACAATTATAAAGAGAAAAATTAAAGCAAAGAAAGATGCAAATACCATATTTTGAAAATATTCAGTAAATTTCATCAGTCTTCATATAATTACAAAGTAGAAATAACTAATTAATTGTTTTGGGATCCCAAAACCCTCTCAAGATAGAAGACAGATTTTATTTTTTCCTTTTTCATGTTGCATGTATGACATTGAAATAACTATATCTACTTAGGGATGCAGGAAAACAAAATCCACACCAATGTCAAATGAAGAATTAAATTTCAATGGCAGATTAAATTATTTTATTCTTTAGAGAGGGATCCTTTTGGCATCATTTTTAACTAAACAAAGTAGGAAGAATAATAAAGCATTTTCCCTTTTTAACTTTGCTAGTTTTCTTCTTTGTTTCTCACATTTATTTCCCATATCATCTTTTGTTTACCAATACTTTGTTATACAATTATTCATTTCACCCCAATGCTTTCTGCGTATTACATTTCCAAACACGTATCCATTAGACTATACTCACATATTTACATTGCAGGCATGAATGAGGATGTTTTTACACACACAAAAAAGTGTTTCAGTGGTGCTGTCTGGTTGTTCCACAACCAAGTCCAAATGATACCTATTGCTGTTGGCATCATATTCCCTGTAGATACCAAATTTATCACTTTGTATTGAGTAGTGACTATTTGATCACCTTGCTACCTCTTTCTGGTATTGATTTCATGCTTATTCCATAAATGCTTGGCAATTATTACTGAGCTCTTTGGATTTGTATTCTACCTTATTAGCAATGGGATTTATTTATTTATTTATTTATTTATTGTTGTTACAGTTTGGCCAGGGCAGGGTTCAAACCCACCACCCTCAGTATATGGGGCCGGCGCCCTGCTCACTGAGCCACAGGCGCTGCCCTATTTATGTATTTATACATTTATATTTCAGAAACATTTATTGGACTCCTTCTAAGTGACACCTAAGCACTGGGAATACAAAGTTGAACAAGGTCATTTCCTTCACCCTCAAGAAAATTAGAATATGATAGAGTAGTTGACAGCATATGTGGATTTTTTGGTAAAAATGACACTTTGAAATATCAAATAGATGGGCTCAAGATGGCTGAATAGAGACATCAGACATTCACCCACTTCAGAAAGAAGAAATTGTGAATAGATAATCATACCTCGAGTAGAACATCTAGGAGGGAACACCAGAGTTCAACATAAGAAACAGAGACTGTGAGACTGTGAGGGCATTACACTGGACCAGAAACTCACACTGGGTCACATACCCTGAGAGCTAGGCAGAGACAGTGTAGTACCACCACAAGAACCCAGAACTCCCCAAGTTGCGGCTCATGCTGGGAAGTACAGCCTCCATACTACTGCATCCCAGGACTTCCACCATCACCCTCACTGTCCACTCAGAGAACTATAGAGGTACAGCACTAGCTGGCCACAAAGCTGCTGTGGGCCAGTACTCTACCCTACACAAAGTCTGACTCCCAAGGAAAGGATAGAGCAGTGCACAAGACGTAGCCCCTCGGACAAAGGAAACCAAAGTGTGCGCTTTCCAGAGTCCAAGGGATCTATGTCTGGACTGTGAGAAGTGACCCCACCCCTGAGAATGGCGCATACTCTGTGCTCAAGATCACGATCAGAAAGTGGGATTGATTACCCCCTCTGCATACACACCCCAGAGCAGTGATCCTGCCTCCACCAGCGAAGGGACCTCTATGTTCAGCCTCATAATAACTTTGAATGTAAGTGGAATAAATTCTCCACTTGCAGACTGGCTGACTGGATAAGAAAGCACAATCCAACCATATGCTGCTCTTAGAAGAAACATGCTTTACCTGAAAATCCACCAACAGACTGAAAGTAAAGGGATGGAGAAAGACAGTCTATAAAAACAAAATCCTAAAACAAGCAGGTGTAGCTATAGTAATACCAGATAGAACAGACTTTATGCCGAAAACAGTAAAAAAAAAGGCAAAGAAGGTCATTGTATGATGATAAAGGGATCATTTCAGCAAGTTGATAAAATAATTCTAAAGATAAATGCACAAAACTTTGGTGCTCAGCCTCAGGTATAGTGGGAACCCTTCCCCCCACTTGTGCAGAGCTGCAGCCACAGCTGCTATTGCTGCCTCTGAGAACTGAGGTGGGTAAGCCAGAGAACTGCCTGTCTGGGGCTTTGAGTGGCAAACACATTCCCACTGACACACGGCCTGTGCTTGCACTCACACACAAAGGATGCGATCTCTTTCTCTGTCAGTCAGCTTGAACTGCTGATGCCACTGAAAGTTGGGGGTGGTGGGAATACTAAGAGCAGTGATTGTCAGAACCATGGGTGGCAGCCCTATCTCCACTGGCAGCATAGCCTTTGTGCTCAGGACTGCAAAAAAAGGGTGGGATCTCTCACCACCTCTGCACAGTGCTGGGGTCACTCCTGGGAGCCACTACTGCTACAGCTGGGAGCTGGAGCAAGTGCCAGCCATGCCGAAACTGAAAGTTCCCTGTTCGGAGCTGTGGGCACCAACCCCACCCAAGCCCCCTGTGCTCTAGTTTGCGTTCTAGATAGAGATTCCCCACACACACTGCTTCCAGAAGTCCTGTGTGTATTCCCTACAATCTAAAAGCTACCTGAGAGGACTGATCATAGCAATGCCAGCTCCAGCAGCAGAAGGACCTATGTACTCCAGCATAAGCCCCAAGGTCAGGCTCCCTACACTCACTGTCCTGGATTCCCCCACCCTGCCTACTACAATCTGTATTTCTAGACACAACCTGAGGACTGTGGTCAGACCTTCCAGGCTTGCTACCATCCTCCAGAAGGCAAGCACACCACCAAAGGACCTGGGCATCAGTCTGCCCATTCTGACATCTGTAAACTCTCCCAAAGAACGTGAAGATGGGCCCACTCAACTTGCCACCAAAACCACCAAAATTCTTCAACAAAACCCTTTTAGAACCAATAAATAAATTCACTAAATTTGCAGGTTGCAAAATCAGCATGCAAAAATCTGAATAAATAAATTTGTATATAGCATTTCTATATACAAATAATTAAATTATAGAAGAAAAACTTGCAAGGGAATGTCATTTGCAAAAGCTACCAAAAAAAGTAAAAGACCTAGGAATAAATTTAACAAAGGAAATGAAAAATATCTGTAAGGAAAAGTGAAAAATTCTGATGAAAAATTGAAAAGGAAACAAAGAGAAAGACATTACATACTCATGGGTGAACAGAAATAATGTCATTAAATGACCATCCTTGTATCTCTGTGGAATCTGTTGTTATTTCCCCTTTATCATTTCTGATTGAAGTTACTAGAGATTTTACTTTTCTATTTGAATTTACCTTTCTATTTCTAGTTAGTCTAGCCAAAGGTTTATATATTTTATTTATTTAAAAAAAAAAACTAACTCCTTCTTTCATTAATTTTTGGAATGATTCTTTTGTTTCTAATTTCATTAATCTCTGATTGAATTTTGGATATTTATTTTCTTCTGCTGTGTTTAGGCTTAGATTTTTCTTCTTTTTCCAATTCCATAGGATGGCTTGTGAGTTTGTTGATGCACTCTTTCTGTTTTTCAAATGGAGGCATCTAAAGTGATAAATTTTCCTCTCAGGGCTGCTTTTTCTGTATCCCACAGGTTTAGGTAGCTTGGGTCTTCATTTTTGTTTTGCTCAAAGAAGTTAATAATTTACTCTTTTATCTCTTCCTGAACCCAACTACAGATTATCTCTGAATACTACAAGAAACCCTGTGCCCAGAAATTTCACAATGTGAAGGAAATGGATCAATATTTGGAATCACACCCTCTCCCTAGACTTAGCCAGGTTTAACTAGATCTCCTGAATAGACCAATTTCAAGCACTAAAATCAAAGAAACAATAAAAAAATTTCCCAACCAAAAAAATGCCCTGGTCTTGATGGCTTCACACCAGAATTCTATCAAACCTTCAAAGAAGAGCTTATTCCCATACTTCAGAAATTATTCCAAAAAAATTGAGAAGGAAGGAATCTTCCCCAACACATTCTCTGAAGCAAACATCAACCCAGAAGATACTAAAACCAGGAAAAGACCCAACTAAAAAGGAAAATGTCAGATGAATTTCACTAATGAATATTGATGCAAAAATTCTCAAAAAATCCTAGCCAATAGACTGTAGCTTCTCATCAAAAAAGTCATACATCATCATCAATTAGGTTAATATAGGCATTAGCAGTACATTTCTTAAACTGATTGAAACCATCTTCACCAAACCCACAGCTAATATTTTACTTACTAGAGTAAAACTGAAAGTTTTTCCACTTAGAACTGGAACCAGACAAGGTTTCCCTCTATTGTCACTACTATTCAACATAGTTCTAAAAGTTCTAGCCAATACATTTAGACAAGAGAAGGAAATTAAAGGGCATCCAGAGGAGGTCAAACTCTCCCTCTTTCCTGATGATATGATCTTATATTTAGAGAATCCCAAAGGCTCAACCAAAAGACTCCTGGAAGTGATCAAAAAAGTCAGTAAAATATCAGGATATAAAATCAATGTCCACAAGTCAGTAGCCTCTGTATATACCAATAATAGCCAAGATGAGAAGCTAATTAAGGACACAACCTTATTCACAGTAGCTGCAACGAAAATGAAATACTTAGGAATATTCCTAACAACAGAGATGAAGGACCTCTATAAAGAAAATTATAAAACCCTAAGAAAATAAATAGAAGATATTAATAAATGGAAGAACATACCATGCTCATGGCGGGGAAGACTCAACATTGTTAAAATGCCTATACTTCCAAAGCAATATACAGATTTAAAGCCATCCCTATTAAAATACCAACATTATACTTTTAAGACTTTGAAAAAATAATTCTTTGTTTTGTATGGAACCAGAAAAAACCTCGTATAGCTAGGGCAATTCTTAATTTAAAAAAAAAAAAGCCAGGGGGAGGGGGGGCATCAGCCTACCAGACTTTAAGCTGTACTACAGTACAATAGTAATTGAAATATCATGGTATTAGCACAAAAATAGAGACATAGACATCTGGAACCAAATAAAAAAACAGGAGATGAAACTAACATCTTACAGCCACCTAATCTTTGATAAATCAAATAAGAACATACACTGAAGGAAAGAATCCCTACTCAATAAATGGTGCTGGGACAACTGGATATCCACATTTAAAAGACTGAAACTGGACCTGCACCTTTCGCGCCATTCACTAAAATTGATTCAACATCAATAAAAGACCTAAATTTAAGGCATGAAACAATAAAAATTCTCATAGAAAGCATGGGAAAAACACTTGACAATATCATCCTGGGAAAAGACTTTATGAAGAACACTTCCGTGGCAATTGCAACAAAAGCGAAAATAAACAAATGGAACTTAATTAGACTGAAAAGCTACTATGAAGCCAAGGAAACAACAGCCAAATGAAATAGACCACCTACACAATGGGATAAGATATTTGTATATTTTGAATGGGACAAAAACTTTATAACTAAGATCTACAGAAAGCTCAAATTAATCAGCATTGATACATTGGATTGTATCAACGGGCAAGAGAGATAAAATAGAACTTTCTCTAAAGAAGACAGACAAATGGCTAACACACATATGAAAAAATGTTCATTGTCCCTAATTATTAGAGAACTGCAAATCAAAGCCACCCTGAAATATCATTTAATCCCAGCAAGAATGTCCCACATCACAAAATCTCAAAGTTGCAGATGCTGGTGTGGATGTGGAGAGAAGGGAACACTTTTGCTGGTGGGACTACAAACTAATACAACCTTTTTGAAAGGAAGTATGGAGAACCCTCAAAGAACTCAAACTAGACCTCCAATTTGATCCTGCAATCCCATTACTGGGCACCTACCCAGAAGAAAAAATATCTTTTTACCATGAGGACACTTGCACTAGACAGTTTATAGCAGCTCAATTTACAATCGCCAAAATGTGGAAGCAGCCCAAATGCCCACCAACCCAGGAATGGATTAATAATCTGTGGTATATGTACACCATGTAATACTATTCAGCCATTAAAAAAGATAGACACTTTACATCTTTTGTATTAACATGGCTGGAAGTGTAATATACATTCTTCTTAGTAAAGCATCACAAGAATGGAGAAGCAACAATTCTATGTACTCAATTCTGATACACAGTGGGAAGTAAGGGAAGGAGAGAGCAGAGAGAGGTAAGGAGGGAGGGGGGTGGGGGGGTCAGAGTGTGTAACACATCTTTTGGGGGTGGGACACAATTATAAGAGAGACTTTACCTAACAAATACAAACAATGTAATCTGGTTCTTTGTACCCTCAATGAATCCCCAACAATAAAAAAAATAAAAATTTAAAAAAATAAAATGACCATCCTTCCCAAAGCAAAGTACAGTTTAATGCAATCTCTATCAAAATACCAATGTTGTTTTGTCACAGAAATAGAAAAAAAAGCCTCAAATTCACATGGAATCACAAAAGAGCCAGAATAGTCAAAGCAATCCTGAGCAAAAAGAACACAACTTGCAGCATAACATTACCTAATTAAAAAAAATACTATAAGGCTATAGTAATCAACCTACATGGTATTGCTATACAGATACATAGACCAAGGAAATATAACAGAGAACCTAGAAATAAGTCCACATATTTCCAACCACTTGAGGGAAGGAAATCACCTTCAATGAATGATGCTGGGAAAACAGGATAAATATATGCTAAATAAAGAATGTGGACCTCTACCTCTCATCATAGATAAAAATCATCTTTTTTTTTTTTTATATCCACCTCTTTTTTTTTTATTTATTTTTTTTTTTATTGTTGGGGATTCATTGAGGGTACAAGAAACCATGTTACACTGGTTGCATTTGTTAGGAAAAGACCCTCTTACAATCGTGTTTTGCCCCCAAAAGGTTTGGCACACACCAAGACCCCAAGACCCCACCCCCCTTACTCCTTCCCTCTCTCTTTTAATCAAGATGGATTAAAGATTTAAAAGGAAGACCCCAAAATTATAAAACTATCATAAGAAAATGTAATAAAAACCTCTTCAGGACATAGATCTAGGAAAAGAGTTTATGGATAAGACCTTAAAAGCACAGACAACAAAATCAAAAATAGGCACATGGGATTAAGTTAAAAACAAAAATAAAATTGTCCAGGCATAGTGGCTCACACCTGTAATCCCAGCACTTGGGAAGCCGAGTACAGGTTCAAGATCAGCCTGAGCCAGAGAGAGACCTCATCTCTAAGGTCTCTTACAAGATCTCCTCTTATAACTTAAAAAGTGGACTAATATCCAAATTATACCCATAACTGCAATAACTCAATAAAAAAAAATGAAAAAAAAAAGAGCAAGTGACATGAACAGGCATTTTTTCAAAGAAGACATATAGGCTGGACACAGTGGCTCACACCTGTACTAGTACTCTGAGAGGCTGAGGCAGGAGGATCCCTTGAGTTCAAAAGTTTGAGACCAACACTATCTCTACTAACATAGAAAAATAAGCTAGTGTGGTGGCACATGTTTGTAGACCCAGTTACTTGGGAGGCTGAGGCAGAAGGATCACTTGAACTCAGGTGTCTGAGGTTGCTGTGAGCAAGGCTGTCACCCGGACACTCTAGGCTGGCAACTGAGTAAGACTCTGTCAAGTAAATAAATAAGAAAAAAGAAAGAAAGACAGACAGAAAGAGAAGGAAAGAAAAGGAAAGGAAAGAAGGAAGGAAGGAAACACAAATGGCCAGCAAGTATATGAAAAAATATTCAACATCACCAATCACCAGAAATATGCAGATCAAAACTACATGAATATCATCTTATCCTAGTGAGAATGGCTATTACTAAAAAGACAAAAAATAACAGATGCTGGTGAGTATATAGCAAAAAGGAACTCTTCTACACTGTTGGTGGCAATGTAAATTAGTACAGACACTATGGAAAACAGTATGGAGATTTGTCAGAAAACTAAAAATGGAATGCCTTCATTCCCACTACTGAGTATTCTATTCAAGGGAATAGAAATAAATATATCCAAGGGATAACTGCATTTATGTTTATATCAATTACTATTCACAGTAGCAAAGATATAGAATCAACCTAAGTGTCCATCAGTGGAGGAATGGATAAAGAAAATGTAGTGGATAGACATAAAGGAATAGTATAGAGCCATAAGAAACAATAAAATTATGTCTTTGTAGCAACATGGGAGGAATTGGAGGTTATTAACTGACACAAGGCAGGAACATGAATACAGATGTCACATGTTCTCACTTATATGTGAGAGATAAAAATTTTTATCTCATGGACATAGAGAATGGAATGAAGGTCACTGAGACTGAGAAGGGTGTTTGGGTTTGAAGGACATGAAGAGAAATTGGTTAGTAGATATAAATGTACAGTTAGATAGAAGAAATAAGTTCTAAAGTTTGATAGCAGAATAGTGTGACTATATCTCACAACACTACTTTGTATATCTCAAAGTAAGTAGACAAAAGGACTTGAAATGATACCAGTACATAAAAATGATACTCAAGGTGGTTCATACCCCAACTATACTGATTGCATCACTAAACATTCCCTGTATGTAATAAACACTCACATGTGCCTCCACAATATGTAAAATATTATCTACCAATAACAAAGTAAATATCAAATAATTTTGAGGGCCATCCCACATATCAGAGTAGTTGTACTTTTGCAAGAGAAAATGTAATGAAAGTGAAGTTGCTATAAAATCATTAAATCTCTTGAAATTGTTATTTAATAAATCATGGTATCTATGTGCATACTTTTAAAAATGAGAACACAAAAATATGTTAGAAATATTTTATATCTTATTTGTGGGTTGAGTTAAAGGCCTATTTTTTTGTGGATTGGGTTAAGGGCCTTTTTTTTGTTGTTTTTGTTATTTTTTTTAATTTCGACTATTCTAGATCTGAATCCAAAGAACTTGTGGTGGATGATTTTTGCCAACAATACAAATCCTAATTGTAGATATGAATTAATAGTAATCACCAGATGAACATGGACTTTGTGTTTTCGCCATTGCCTGGAGTTTATTGTAGACACTCACTGTTGCTGTATGTGATCGGGCCAGGGTGGCAGAGATGAGACCAGCAGTCAGAATGTTCAAAGGAGCAGAGGGCTGTAGCTCTCTCAGGCATGCAATGACCCCAGTTTATTGCTTACTCACATATATACCCTAACAATATAGTATTCTGCACATACACACTTAATTACCTACATATTCATAATCTAACTTTAGATCAGCTGGCATCAATTGGTGCAGATAATTCTTATAAGAACAATACAATAAAGTCACAAAAAAAGTCATGAGCCTTATTTGTCTCCTTTTGCTTCAAAGAACAAAGTATTCATCTGTAAAGAACAGAAGTATTCTTTAACTTAGCTGCACATTAACCTTTTCTTGATTTTCAATTCCTCAGGTCTCTTCCTAACCACAGCATGCTCTGTTTTCAGTGCCTGCCTCCCACTAGATTAGTTCTCTAATCTCTCTGGAGGGTCTTCAAAGGAATATCCCTTCCTGCAGACCTTGACATAGTTTCAATCAAGAACAAAGTTATGGAAGCCATTAATGTGGCTTAACTACACTCATGAATACTTAATGTACTACCTATCGCCAAAATTTGAGTTTTAGTTAAAGAGAAGAAAAGCCATTTCCAACCTCTAATCAGTGGATGAAGAACCAGGTGAAGCTATTTTATCTAAATCTGGGGAAATATATATAGGAATTGAATTTTCCCCACAATGTTGAACAAAATTGAGACTACCTCCAAAAACTGCTTATTTCTCATCTTCATTACAGAATTTTGACTGTGCCATTTGTCCTCAACCATAATTTCTTAATACCTGTCTTTCTTAATTTTTCTCTTATTTTTATTAATTCATACCAGAATTTTATATTAAAGAACTATTAACATGAGTGTAGCAGAGAAACCTTAGAAAACATAACTCTCACAATTGAACTCCAATCCCATGCGCAAATTCATGAAAGAAAAAAGAAAAAATGCACAGCTAAGTGGCTTACACACTACAGAAGGGAAAGATCGTAAATCTTGAAATACAGATGAACTCATTTTATGAAAAATATATGAATACTATGAAGTAGAGGTAAAACGGGATTCATTTTCAATAATAACACACTATGACCCTAATGTTCCCATTTCCATTTCACTTTCCCAGAACACATAACAAACAGCACCTAAAAATGCAGAGAGTATTAAACTTTTAAAGCATTAAGGAATGCCTGCAAATGAAAAGGAACTCATCTACAACTTGAAGATTAGTAGTTGCCTTCCCAATGAATTCTAAGAAGTACGTTTCCACTTCTCTTCACTCATATTGCATTCAGCATAACTGTGAATTCATTTACCACAAAATCTTCCATTTAAATTTCTGGTTGGTACGACATTTCCTCCTCTGTCATCAGCGATGAGGTAGATATCCCATACCTCAGTTGGGTACAAAGCTCATTCAAAGGTCACACACTGAAGCTATAATGAGCAGGAACCTTAAGAAAAAAATGAATGAATTTAACTTTCAGCAGTGCTAAATTGTTGATACTGCTCAAAATACTGTTGATAAAATGGGTACATTGCCTATGTCCTTTTCAAAGATCTTTCACATTTTCACTCAAGGTCATCAGTATGACTTATAAATCCAATAAACTCTAGGGTACACCCTCTGGAAACAAGACTATAACAAAACTTGCAAACTGAAAAATGCTAGAAAACGCTAATAAAGAGTTTGACTTAGTGACAGTCTATGACAGAGGCATTTTATAGGGTTAGAGGGGTTCCTGACTCAATGGGTCCTTTAATTAACAAGGAAATGCACAAGTAAATCTGAACATCTCTAAATAAGATCTGGATCAGTATATTTTAAAGTTGGCTCAGGGGATTCTAGAAACCAGCCCTTTGCATACCATCAGTACTGGTACTGTTAACAGGAACCATTTATTAAAGCTCACAATGAACTAGAAAGTCTTGAGAAATATATGAAATGACATGTCATTTTTCTTATTTTATTAGCCTGAAATGCAAGGCTCCAAGAGGCTAGGTATTGATAAGATCACACAAATAATAAAAGACTATATGAAAATTAAAATTACTTGATTTCAAAGCCTATGTTAACTCTGTGAAACTCTCCTCTCATTCTTTGCTCATAGATAGTTAAATTTTACTGTATTGATAAAATGTTTTATTATGAAATAATTTTATTCTCAATTTTGTTAAGCTGGAAACTGTTTCCCAGAAATCATTTTTTAGTCTGGTGCTGGGTTAGAGTTAGCCGAAAGTGGGACTTGTTTGACATTTGCAGGAGAAAGGAAAGAATAGAAGTAAAATAGCACAAATTCCTACCTGAATATCTCTGTCAGTCATCAGATACGAGTGCCTGATGGATTCCATCTTGGAGACTTCTCCTCCAACCACTTCCCCACCTCATTTTAGCTCTTGTGTTCATGACCAGCACTGTACAAAGTCTCAGTGGCTCTATATCCTTGGCAACACTTGGAAATGCTATCCTTTTTAATTTTAGCTATTCCCATGTGTATATAAGGGTAGGTAGCTGCTGTTTTAGTAAGCATGCCCACGGTAATTACTAAAGCTTAACAATTTTTCTAGCATTTACTGGGCATTTGTGTATCGCTGTCTATGAAATGCTTGTTCTAATATTTTGTTGAGCAGTTTTTTTTCATATTGACATGTAAAAGGTATTTTATAATATGAGTATGAGCCCTTTTCTGGTTATATGTCCTTTAAATATCCCCTCTGCCCTATATAAAGTTGTTAATTTTATAAAGCCAATTTTATCATTTGTTTTCTTTGTGTTAAAGCTTCTGCCTTTTCTATACCAAGTCGTGCCTGCAATATCCTCTAGAGGATTTATTGTTTCATTTTTCATATTTAGATCCACAATCCTCCTGGGATTGATTTTCATGTTTGTTGTATAAAAGGGATCAAATTCCATTTTTTTTCTTCGATGCTACCCTATTGTTCAAACATCATTTATTGAAAAGCCTATTCTGTCCCAAGAGCTCTGCAGTGCCAACTTTTTCATAAAGCAAGTTTCAATATATGCTTAAGGCTTTTCCTGAGCTCTCATTTCTATTTCATTGATTTAGTAGTCTATCCTTGTAAAAATATCATACTTTTTTAATTACTATGGATTTTTAAAACTCCCCGCTATCTGGTAGAACAAGTCTTTCCCACTTGTTTTTCATCAGCTATGTCTTAACTAGTTTTAGCCTTTGCCATTTTGATATGAATTTTAAAATTAACATGTCAAGTTACATACAAATATAATTTTTTTAAAACAACTTATGATTTGATAGGAAATGCAGTGAAACCATTAATCAGTTTGGGGAGTATTGACAGGTTGACAAAGGTGAATTTTCTAATGTGGGAACATTATTTATTATGCCATATAGTTAAGATTTTTAAAATTCCTCTCAATAATGTTTTATATTTTCTGGATGAGGATCTAGTATAATTATTTTATTTATTCCTCAGGATTTGATACTTTTTAATAATACTGCAAGTGATACATTTTAAAATGGGCTGTTATTATTGGTAAAAACACATTAAATTTTACACATTGATCTTGGAACAAATTTGTAAAGCTACTCATTAAATCAAATAGTTGTGAATTCTATTGTTTTTTCTAAGTACAAAGTATGTCATCTGAGAATAATGACCAATTATTTCTGCTCTCCAATTCTCATACATTTCTCTTCTATTCCTTGCTTACTAATCTGTCTAGGAAGGTCCTCAAAAACATATTAAATAAAAATATTATAGTTGTTATCTTTCCATTACACAAATCTTTAAAATAAATATTAAATTATTTTTGCAGTACGCATGTTGTTTCTGAAGGTTTTTCTTAAGTCCTTTTGTATGGGGTTTGGGAAGATTAAAGAATGTTCACTCTTATTCTACATAACTAAGATTTCATATGTAAGCATTCATGTTTACATACACTGAAATATATTTTAATTTTTTCAAATGCTTTCCTCTGTCCAACAAAATAATCAGATTAATTTTTCAAACATTATGTTTTTGTACATATGCATGAGGTACATGTGTAATTTTATTATATGCATAGAATGTTCAATGATCAAATCAAGGTATATAAGATATTCATCCTAAGTACTTACAATATACATGGGCTGGGAAAATTTCAACCTCTTTTCTAGCTGCTTTAAAGGCATAATAAATGGTTAACTATAGTCACCCTACTCTTCTAGAGACCTTATTCTTTCTATCCAACTATATGTTTGTACCCAGAGCCCAATTCTCTTCATTCTCCCACTCCTCTGGAAATATCTTTACCAGTCCCTGGTATGTATCATTCCACTCTCTACCTCCATGTGATCAACCTTTTTAGTTTTGATATTTGAATGAGAACATGCCACGTTTGTCTTTTTGTAGCTAACTGGAGTGCAATGGCATGATGGTAGCTCACTGCGGCCTCAAAGTCTTGAGTTCAAGTGATCCTCCCACCTCAGCTTCCCCAAGTACTAAGATTAAAAATGTGATCACCACACTAGGACTATTTTTTCTGAGATTTGTTGACAAAATTTGATATAATATAGTGGAGAATTATTTTTGTTTATTATCCTTATGATAAAAAACTTCTTAAAACAGTGATAAATATTTAGTTACTATCTCTTCAATATTATTTCTGTCCCATTCTGTTTTCCCTTATTTTAGGAAACTCCAATATTAGTATTCTCGGTGTATTCTCTATAATTCTTATGATTTTTTTTTGACAAGGTCTTTCTCTGTTGCCTAAGCTAGACTGTAGTGCCATCATCATAATCACAGCTCATTGCAAACTCAAACTCCTGGGCTCAAGTGATCCTCCTGCCTCAGCCTCCTGATTTGCTGAGACTGCAAACATGCACCATCATACCTGGCTAATTTTTTTTTGAGATGTAATCTTACAATGTCAGGCTGGTCTTAAACTGTTGGCTTCAAGTGATCCTCCCATCTCAGCCACCCAGCATACTAGCATTATAGGCATAAGCCACCACACCTGGACATGATTCTTACATATATACAAAATGTTTTATATCCTTTCATCTCTCTATTCTTTCTTTGTTTTGTTTTTGTTTTTGTTTTTTGAGACAGAGTCTCACTTTGTCACCCTCAGTAGAATGCTGTGGCATCACAGCCCATAGCAACCTCAAACTCTTGGGCTTAAGCGATTCTCTTGCCTCAGTCGCTCAAAGGTCTGGGACTATAAGCACCTGCCACAATGCCTGACTATTTTTTTTTTTAAGAGATGAAGTCTCACACTGGCTGAGGCTGAGTCTCAAACTCCTGAGCTCAGGCAATCTACCCACCTCGGCCTCCCAGAGTACTAGGATTACAAGCACGAGCCTCCGTGCCAGGCCTCATCTCTCTATTCTTAAATCTATATATTTTCTTCTAATCTAGTTTCCAGTTCATTAATTGTCTTATCAGCTATATTATATCTGGTGTTAAACTCACCATTACATTACTATACTTTTTAATTCTTTAATTTCTATTAGTATTTTCATAGTTTAAAATTCTTTGTCAATTGTTTCAATCTTATCTCCTTGAATATGACATAACATGTTTCTTATTTTGTATCAGCTAACTTCAACATATGGGGCCCCTTCCTCATTGCCTTATTTTTTTTTCTAACTCTTCTTTGTTCACAGTGTCCTGCTCACTTGTCTCATTATTTTATTTTTTACAGAATATTTGATCAAAAATTTGTGAGAAATAGGAAAAATGCAAAAAAAACACGAAGATCAAATTGATATTATCTTCACGAAGATTTAGTTTTGCATCTGCTAGATACCTGGAGGCCCCTATCACTCAGGGATCACCTTAATTCAATTTCAAGAATTGGAATGCGGGCTGGGCATGGTGGCTCATGCTTCTAATCTTAGCACTCTGGGAGGCCGAGGTGCCTGAGCAAGAGTAAGTCCCTGTCTCTACTAAAAACAGAAAAACTAGCTGGGCTTTGTGCAAGGCACCTGTAGTCCCAGCTAGTTGGGAGGCTGAGGCAAGAAGATTGCTTGAGCCTAAGAGTTTGAGGTTGCTGTGAACTATGAGGCCATGGCACTCTCCCCAAGTGACAGAGTAAGATTGAGGGGCTTTATTTAATTTAAACCAGTTTACACTTAACTCTGGACACAGCACCTCTTTGGAGGGTCTGGGACTCAAATCCATGTTCCTTAGCATGGAAAGGATATACAAAGTGTTTTCAGCACCTCATCCTCTTTACTGCTCACTCAGGAATCAACAAACACCTTTTTTGCCACAGAAAGAAAGACGGGTTCACTTTCTCAGGCTTCATTTGCTCTCTCATAGATGTTGACCCAAAAATTCTTTATAAGTATTAATCTTATAAGTATTAATCTAATGCATGTTAGCAGATGTTTTTGTATTATTTTCAATGTTATATCTGTTATCAGTGGAGAATTGGTATCAATTACTTAATTTGACACAATGGGAAGTGGAGGTTTGCTGATCATTATCTTAATCTCAATGTACTTTCTAAAGACTCCATTTCTAGCTCAGGGCTGAAATAAGATTATTTTTATGATAATAGATTTTTATGTGCAAAATATTTAAAATAAGAAGTCATTGATATTTATATTAGAAAAAGCATTCAATATGTAATAAAAATAAAAACAAATATATATACATAAACACACATAAGTTTATATATATATACCCAAACAAAGACACCTACTAAAATAATAGAAAGTGGCATGAGTTCCACAGGTGTCACCTAAGGTGCTGACTGGAAGAGTATAGCTACTACTTTTTGCAGAGTGTCTATCATAAATGTTTCACATTGAAACAAAATCTTCAAGGTGAACTCCCAAGAGAGAGCGTCTTCACAGCAATTGTCCACTTCAAAATTCTATGAAGAATCTGTCTTGTCCTTTAATTTTCTTGAGTACCTGAGTGCTGACAGAACAGCTGGGACCCAGTCTTATTAGCAACAGAAGAAAAGCAAAAACGAGTTATTTGCCCTGCCTGTTCCAACTTCCTTTTCATTCTGAGGTAAATAGTTGTAGAACACAGGAAAAACAATAAAAATTCAATTAAGAAATAGTCAATACTCTGACTTTATTTTCAGTTTTTAAGCAAACCTACTGTCTAGATCCAGAGGAAAGAAATTTTAAAAAACAGTAAATTTGATTATTAAATTCAAAGCCAAATTGTTCAGATTATGCAAATGTAAAATGAGGATTACTCCTATCTACCTGGCAGGTTTGTAGGGAAGATTAAATGTGATAATTTTTTAAAGCTGTTTTCATAATTCTTGTACTTTGATCTAAGGAAAAGTTGGACTACTATTATAATTATAATATGAATTACAATAGGTGGAAAGTGTACTCACATAGAAGCTATTGTGTGTCAAAATAATTCATTGAGAACCTCAGCTCATGTTGACAGAGCTCTGCTTAAGCGGAGTCTAATTTGTTCCTTGGACAAATCCTGTGGGAAGAAGCCAAGACTTTAGTGCAAAGAAATTTTTCCTTGGAGTAGAAAGACCTGGATGTAATTCCAAACTGTGAGCTTTGTCAGCCATCAAACTGCAAACAGCATCTGTTCTCTGCCTCAGTAGCCCTATTTGCAGATTAAGGATAATACCTACCTACCTCACAAATTTGTCAGGAGTAACTAGGTAATACATGTGAAAGTGCCTTTCTCTTTGGGTAAATGGGCACCCAAGAATGGTAGTCGATTTACTAGTCCCAGTTCAAAAGATTAAAAGAAAAAAAAAAACAAATCTGAGTTTCAAAGAACTAAGTAGGTCATTGTTACTACATAAAAAGGAAATGACTTCATTATTAGGATGTAATTTTTACGAATGTCTATTGCAGTACTTTTCTGAATAACTGTATTTTTTTGCGTTTATGAATAGCAGCTTATAGTGTGAAAAATATACCGAATTCTATTCAAGTTATCCGAATAATTCAGCAATGATTTTGTATCTCAAAGGCCTAGTTAGATACCAGATTCTCATGGATAGGAATATAACATAGAATCATAGTGTTACACTGAAAGGCTCTTTCATTTATCAGAATTTATCCCACTCACTACATATCTGAGGATAGAGAGGACATACATTGGCCATTCAGAGAGCATGTAGACAGACACTGAGCCATAAGGAACACTGAAAGTCACCGAATCTAAAGAAAATCACATTATCAACTTCTTTTCTTCTGTTGCTTCCTTGTAAAAGTCACGCACAATATGAAAATAAAACAGTTATTGGAGCATATCAGTTAAGCCACAACTGCATTTAATAGACTTCAGAACCTCTCAAAGTGTTATATGGTTTAAAGAAGATTATTGAAGGAAGAGACTTAACAGCTAATTGAAAAGATGGCTAAAAGCATTCTCAAGCACAAAGAAAATTTTCTCTGTTTAATATTACTCCTAGCTATGAAATTACAAGAATCTGTAGAGCTGCACAATGAAACCAAAAATAAAGTTCCCTGATTAAGCAATTAAATTTTAACCAGCCCTGTGATGATCAGACATTTGTATTTTTTCATTTGCTGAGAAGACCATCTGGTTAACTCTGAGCAGGCGAATGCAGCGAATGTTTTTTCTGGATGAGACTAGACTATGGAAGAAACTGCCCTTCACACCTGGCTGCATAGGACCCTCACTTTCGTGACCTTTCACCCTCCTCTAGGCCGGAGAGCCAGAAAACCCCAGGATTTCATTATGGTAAATTAGATGTCACAAGCTGCTGTGATCTGCCTGCCAAGTTTAACAGTGACATTGCAAGTCTCTTTGCTACTCTCCAGGAAATCAATAATGCCTCCCTCTGCAGCAGGATCCTGAGCTCAGATCACTTTGTCACATTTCAAAGGAAATGACACAGCATGTAGAAATGGCTAACAGACAAAAAGCAGAGGCGGACAGAAAACAGGAGAGTGATTAATCTAAGGAGGAAAAATTAAGTCTCTGTAAAGGAATTTCCATCTATATTCTCTCTTTCTGTATTTCAGATGGACATTTAGAGCCTTTTCCATGATGTATTGATAAAAATCAGAAGATTGCAACCTTGGGATTTCAGATAGGCAAATTCCTGATAAATCATGATTCATGTTAAACTAGACAAGTCTACATCTGCAGTGGTTAATAATCCATATGGCCTGGTGGCCTAGACAGAGCTTCAGAAGATAAGGAAGCCAATCTCTGCTGTCTCTTTCATTTCATTTTCTTTTTCATTAATTTTAGCATCCATCTATGATTTTTGACAGCAAAAGTTATAAGTGCGGTATTTACCAAAGAGCAATTTTCTCTATCCTCATGAAAAAAAGGAAGATTCCTTCTCCTTTAACTAATTGGAATGCTACTATAAGGAAAATCATTTCCTTCTCCCCTATTTGTTCTTTTATTCAATTATTTATTTATACTCTTATAAACCCATGGCCATTTATTTTACTTGTTATATTACTATAATTATATATTTTTATGAAAGTGTCCCAGATTTGGCCTTTGGAAGTCTTTCATATAGATATCTGTATTCTTTTAACATGCTCTTATTATTTTTGTAGCACTTTATTATATTTTAGTGCAACTAAATATTTCATGATTATTTTTGTACTATTGCTAAACAAGCATTGGATTTGACAACTTTATTAGTACTGGGACATCATTGTTTCTGGTTGCTAGTATCATTGTATGTATATAAATATATGCATGCATATGTGTGTATGTATCATATACTCAGATGTACATATACAAAGACACACATATTCACAAATACGTACATTATGTATCTATATGTTTACATTTATACACACAGAAACGTATACATTTGTGGACATAACTACATGCATACATACACACACGTAAATTTCACTCAGTGTGTAAGTATGTATGTGTAGAAAGATTCAGTGAACTTCCTGTTTTACTTATTTATAAGTGCTCTCTTTGGTAAATTCAGTGCTAATTATTTACAGCGTAGGATCTTATTCTTTCATTTCTGATATACACATAGTTTCAGAATTGGTATCTGTAGTCCTATAAGAAACAAGTTTTACCAATTAGAGTATCATATCAGTTTAGAATTTTGTATGTCTTTAGCCTTAAAATATATAGTCCAAAGTCCCATTTCCTAACCTGACTTAGATTATTTTTCTCATAGTCGTTAGAGTAATCATGCTATCCATTTGTAATATTTAGATTAGGTTTAATTTGTTACTCTTCACATTTTATTAATATTTTAAGTGCCCCAGTTAAAATTCAGATTAATTTTAATTACTTATATTTGGGTATATATGAAGAATTACTATGGTCTAAAGCATCAGAACTGTTTTACCAAGGTGTCTTCATAGAAGCTTCATTTTCCCTCATCTCTTCTGCCTCCTTCCCACTCTTCCCACACTGTTTCCATTCATGCCCTGAAGGCAACCAGCCTCATTAGTTTCTAGTGACACTTTGTATTTTACTTTGCAGAAATGAGCAGGTACTTATATATTTTCTTATATCTTCTTCCTGTTATATAAATAGTAGCGAACCATACTGTGAATCCTCCTTGGCACTTTTCTGTTTCCATTTCACAGTGTATCCTAGAAATCGCTCCATACCAATCTACAGA
Source organism: Arctocebus calabarensis (assembly GCA_963573935.1). Taxonomy (NCBI): domain Eukaryota; kingdom Metazoa; phylum Chordata; class Mammalia; order Primates; family Lorisidae; genus Arctocebus; species Arctocebus calabarensis. Next base: position 27,339 of record CAUYON010018385.1, read on the forward strand.
GGTCTTTCTTATTCATTATTATAAATGCACAAAACATCATTGTGCAAATGTACCAGAGTTATTTCAACCAATTTTATATTTATGGATATTTATCTTATCTCCAACAATTTACAATTACAAACAATCCTTAGTGAAAAAAATTTTTATTTTCATATTGCTGTTTTCACATTTATATTGTTTCATGCGTGTTTTCATTTTCATACTATTGCATTTTCATGGAAAAGACATAGAAGATTTCTAGATCAAAAGTTAAGTATATGTAACTTAAAGGCCTATATTTTCATTCAGTAACCTATTATATACACTTCCAGAATTTTCTTTATTGTTACCCAATTTATATTGGGATTGGGTAGAGGACAAATGTGGTGTTTGATAGGTTTTCAGATCTAAGCTTCTGAGGTGAGTATTCCTCCAAAAGTTTCTTTTCTCAACGCTCTTATTAGAAAGATCTGTATTTATATACAGATCCTCACCTTGTGATTGGTAAAAATAAAATATGTCAGTTAGCCTGCAAGGCGGGGGGGAATGTTACTTTATTAGGTTTTGACAAATTGGCCTCTGGAAGGGTTATAACAGTTGGTACTCTCATCAGTGATATTTGAAAGTGAATGTTTTCCCCCAGCCTTACCAAAAGACTATATAGTGGTCCCCTGCCCCCAGGTCCCCCATCTATCGTTTTATTTCCTATCGTTTCAGTTACCCATAATCAACCATGGTCCAAAAATATTAAACATTCCAGAAATAAACAATTTGTGCATTTTAAATTGAGCGCCATTTTGAGTAGCATAATGAAATTTCTTGTGTCATCCCAGTCTGTCGTGCTGAGGACATACATTTTCTCTTTGTACCAGAGATCCATTCCATCTAATTCCTACCTGTCTCTTAGTGACTTAGCAGCCCTCTGGGTTACCAGATAGCCTACCATGCAATCACGGTGCTGCGTTCATGTAACCTTTATTTTACTTAATTGTGGCCCCAAAGCACAAGAGTAGTGATGCTGGCAATCAGATCTGCCAAAGAGTAGCCTTCACTGATGGAAGTGAAGAAGTGAAAGTTCTCCGTGGAATAAGAAAAGGAAAAAAAATCTCATGCTGAGGTTGCTGAGATCCCCATTAAGAACAAATGTTTTATCCATGAAATTGTGAAGAAGGAAAGAGAGATTCTCTGCAAGTTTTGCTATTGCACCTCAAACTGCAAATGGTATGGCCACAATGCACAATAAGTCCCCAATTAAGATGGAAAAGGCAGTAAGTTTCAGGGTGGAAAATATGAAGAGAAAACATGTTGTGATTGACAGCAATCAGACTGGGCCCAGAAGCACTGAACCTCTATGACAGACTTCCACAGGAGGCCTCCTAAAGTGAGACCAAGACATTTACTGCAAGCAAGGGATGGTTACACAGATGCTAGAAAAGACTTAACCTGAAAAATACAAAAATTCTTCATCTGCCAATGAAGAAGCTGCTGCCACATCCGTACAGTGTAGTACTTCTTTTTTTTTTTCTTTTGGCCAGGGCTGGGTTTGAACTCGCCACCTCTGGCATATGGGGCCGGCGCCCTACTCACTGAGCCACAGGCACCGCCAAGGGACCATATCCACGTAAGTTTTATTACAATTTTGCATTTTATTACTAGTTATTGTTAATCCCTAACTTAAGTTTTATCTGTATGTATAGAAAAAACAATATACATAAAATTTGGCACTATCTGCAGTTTCCAGCATCCATTAGGGATCTTGGAATAAATCCCTGAGGAATACCGGAAAATTACTATATCATCTTAACTTTTTAAGTTTTACCAATCAGAGAGGTATTTATCTAATTTCTTTCTTTTTTCTTTTTTTTTTTTTATTAAATCATAGCTGTGTACATTAGTGCAATCAAGGGGTACAATGTGCTGGTTTCATATACAATCAGAAAGGTTTCATCAAACTGTTTAACATAGCCTTCATGGCATTTTGTTAGTTATTGTATGAAGACATTTGTATTCTGCATTTAGTAAGTTTCTCCTGTACCCTTCTAATTTGCATCATAGGTGTGGCCCCACCAATTGCCCTCCCCCCATCTCAACCTCCCCTCTCCCATCCCTTCTCATATTCTTGTGCTATAGTTGGGTTATAGCCTTCATATGAAACCTTTAAATTAGCTTCATAGTAGGGCTGAGTACATTGGACACTTTTTCTTCCATTCTTGAGATACTTTGCTAAGAAAAATATGTTCCAGCTCCATCCATGAAACATGAAAGAGGTAAAGTCTCCATTTTTCTTTAAGACTGTATAGTATTCCATGGTATACATGTACCACAATTTATTAATCCATTTGTGGGTCAATGGGCTTTAATTATTGGTATACCTGAACATTTTTTATATGTTTGAACATCCTTAACATGACATTTTTCATGTATATACTGTATTTTGTGAAAGGTCTGGTAATTTTTTTTTCATTTTTCCATAAGTTTTTATTTTTCTCCCTTCAATTTTAAAGAGCTCTTTATATATTAGTATATTAGCTCTCTTTCTAAACTATGATGAATATACTTCCAGAGAGTTTGCCAGTTATCTTTTGACCATTTTTATGCTGTTCTTGCCATGAAAATATTTTATACTTATATAGTCAAATTTATCACTCCTTTTATTGCCTCTGGATTTTGAGACATCATCAAAAGTCTTTCTGTAGATGAAGTGGAAAAGCCCAGAAGTAGGTTTAGATATTGTAAAGTAATTTATTATTGCATTAAGATATAAATAGAATCAATAATGTAATAAATGCAATGTATTATTACATCAATGTATAAATATAATAAATAATTTACATTTAGATCCCTGAAACACTTGAACTTTCTTTCTGTGAGTGGTGGAATGTATAGATCTAATTATACCATCTTCCAGTGGCTACCCATTTTCCCCACCAAAAATTAATTCAATAGCTTATTATTATCCTGGGAACTGAGGTGTCACTTTTATCATTTATCACAGTTTCATATTCATTGGTATCTATTTCAAGATTTTGAATGCATTTCACTGACATTTTTGTCTGTTCATCTGTCTGTACCACTTTGATTTAATTTTTAGGTCTTAATACCATGCTTCTATGCCTTCTAGGGCTAACCCCTCCAATAGTTTTGTTTTTATAGTATTTTCTCATATATTCTTATATGTCAATTTTTTCATATGAACCTTTGATATTAGTTCTTTTACCTTTAGAAAATAGTTTCTTGGGATTTTTATTGGATATATATTAAATTTATAAAATAGATTGGATAATATTGACATCTTTATAATACTGAGCTGGTCTAGATAAGAACTGTGCATGCTGTTTAATGCCATTTCATTTATTTGTGTCTTGGTTGGGTTATAGTCTTCATATGAAAGAATATAGTCTTCAGAAGGGCTTTAACCTTTTTTTATTTTAAAGCAATAGTGAGACATTTTAAATAGGGTTCCTTAGCCATTTGTGCAACTAAAAAAAAAAAAATACCCAGACTAAGTAACATGTAAAGAACATAAATTTATTTCTCATAGTTCTACAGATGGGGAAGTCCAAGGTCAAGGTGGTGGCAGGTTCAGTTTTCTGCTCTCTGCCTCCAAGATGGCTCAATAAGGCCACATTCTCCAGAGGTAATAAATACCACATCCTCCCGGGGCTGAAAGAGGAAGGGCAAAAGGGACAAACTCCTTTCTTCAAGTCCTTCTATAAGGGCACATAATTCCATTCACAAGAGAGGAACTCTCCTGGCTTCATTGCCACTTCAAGGCCCCATGTCTTAATGTTATCACAATGGCAACACATGAATTTTAAAAGGACATGTTCAAACCATAGCATAGCTAGCAAATTACTGATTTCTGCTATCATGCCCACTAACTGAATTATTTTAGTTTTTAATTAATTTGTATCATTGATTGCCTAGAATCTGTGGGAGTAGAGATATTTCTATATCTTCTTTTACCTATACTTAGGCCTCAATAGATTTCTCTTATATGATTACATTATAGTATAACGTTGATTATCAAAGACAGTGGAAAAATTTATCTTTCCTGAACTTAGAAAAAATGTCTATTTTATTTTTTTATTATATAAAATATGGGCCTTATGAAAGTATCTCCTTCCCTCTGTGTGTGTGTGTGTGTGTGTGTGTGTATACAAACAAACATACAAAATTATCTTTGAAAAGTTTCCCAGTATCACTGTATTCTGAGGGCTGTTATTTTAACATAACAGGGCTTTGGATTTAGTTGAAGTCTTTTTGTAAGTATCTGTGAAGATAATTGTCTTACTTCAGGCTACTATAACATAAGACCATAAACTGGGCGGCTTTCAAATAACACAACTTTATTTCTCACAGTTCTGGAAACTACTTCCAGACACTAGGTAGTATGAGATCTCAATGCCAGCGGAATTGTTGTCTGGTGAGATCCCACTTTCTTGTTCATAATTAGCTCCTTCTAGCTATAACTTTTCCAAGTGGAAGGGACAAACTGGCTCCTGTAGGTCTATTTTATAAGGACATTAATCCAATCCATGAGACTTTTGCTCTTAGCACCAAATCACCTCTCCAAGAGCCCCACCTCCTAATATCATTTCTCTGAGGTACAGGATTTCAGCATATGAATTTTGGGGTGGAGAGACAAACATTCAGAACATTGTAATAATCATATATCACATGTATTAGTCAGGTATTAATGGTACATGCTACTAATAGAGTCCCTAATGTTTAACCACTTTTGTATTTCTGCATTAAATACCACTTGGCCACAGTATACAAGATCTTGCCACTCTGCACTTACGTTGGCAGCCCTGGACAAATAGCTCAATAAAATTTCATAACCTTGGTGCATCTCACAGCTAGATTTGTGTCAACCTGTGGCGATGTCTTGCTTAGTGGCATTCATTGCTGTTATTGTGTGTTATCATGAGAGATGTCAGAGCTTGAATTAAAGCAATTAACAAGCATTAAATTTCTAGTTAAACTCGGCAAGAGGGGAAGTGAAATCAGGGACTTGTTAGTCCAAGTTTATGTGGATAACGCCATGAAGAAACCAGCAGTGTACAAATGGATTACACATTTTTCTGAGGGGAGTTACTATGTGCATTGGAAGTCCCTTCCCTACTGTTTAAGTTTGGTTGTATCAGAATTTTTTTTTAGTGTTTTTAGACTTAGATGCAACTTAATCTTTCTGACAGTGATTTTTGGACCTACTTTATGCCTATCATTTGGTGTCCTCTCTCACAGCTTTTCTGGGTCTGCCTTTGCTAGACATAGTCATGGAGAGTGGAACAGGTGGGGCGGGTGAATTTTGTTCACTAGAATTTAGTATTTTATTCCTTGTTATGCTTACAATCATATTGAAGTTTGGGATTCTCTGTTTTTAAGTTATGCTTAAATTTTGTTTGTTGATTCTGTTGTTCTTTTACTTTCCCCTTCTTGTTCTCTATTTATGGAGGGAATACTGTAAAACATGAACCTAGGAGGTCTTTAGATAGAAGTTCATCACCTCTCATATTTTATATCATCCTTTATTCCTTCCCACTTTCTTCCCATAGCATTAGAGTTTGTTTTAAAAGAATTATAATTCTTTTATATGATGACACACACCCACATGGCCTAGAAACAATTTATTCTTCGTTCTTACGTTCCCACAGCTGAACATTATTTGGCTTGCCCAATCTGCCTTTCTATGACATTTTATTCCAATTTAAGGCAGTGATAATTAGCAACTCTGGGGCAAAAAGAAAAAAAAATGACACCAATATGTTCAATAGGCAGTTAGATAATGCTGAACACTTTAGTGTGAATGTCTAGCTGAAAATGTTGTTTCCACTGTTATGCTGAAAATTAGGTACATAGTAGATAGCTAATTATAACATGCCTTAAGTTTCCCAAAATGGTTTTTATATTAAAAGAGGACTACTTGTTTTTAAATACAAATAAGAATTATAATATTATATCTGTAATTTAATTGGTTTATCCTACAGAATTGGTAAGATCCTGAAAGAAGCATCACTGGGTACCAAACCCCCTCTTCCCACTGCCTATGCTTATGAAGCCCTCAACGAGTATCTGTGGTTGTTACATGCTTTGCAAAAATATGGCCTCTCAAGGTAAGATAATGTATAAAAAGAAATATTAGAGTGAGATCCATTACATATAGACAAGTCTTAATAAATGTGACGCATTTTCCAAAGTTTATGAAGAAAATTGAATGACTTACTATGTGACACATTTAGAAACTTCACTTTCAAAACTATCCTTACTGAATAATAAACAAATGTTCAGTATCTAAGCAGTGCTTGTCAAGTTATCTATGAAAACAAGTAAATAAATAAGGCTTGCAAAGTAAATAAAAGACTTGCAAAGAAGGCAATTGAGTACAGCAGTAAGTCTGAATACTAAAATTAATAAGCATAGTAATGCTGATTACAGGTAGTACAGAAACAATTAACTTGGTCTTTTAAACATTTTTAAAGTCTGCTTAACTAGAAATCCTTGATTGTCCACATCTCAGGAAAAATTTTTATCACTGGAAGATGCCCAAAGTCATCCCTGAGACATGTTCTTTTTATAATCCAATATGTGAAAATAATTATACAGGGACTCACCGATACGCAACACATAAAAGGCCTCAGAAATCATTCAACTTAGGCAAATGTCTGAAGTGCTTTCTAACCTGAGGATTTGAAAATGTGCATTAAAAGTTTGACAAAAATAATGATTTCTTGGGATTTACACTGTGACATTCACATTGTTATACTGGCCTTCATTAGAGGAAACCAAGATGTGCAAAGAGAACTATTCTGGGTCTGGTTTCCCAGGGAACCAAGGTGTTGGAATTTTCCATGTGTCAGTCTGTTTCTATCAAAATCATTTACTCTCCTGAGCACAAAGTAAAGTCAGTTAAAATTAGAAGAAGAAAATCCAAACTAAGCATATTTTTCATGAATTTAAAATACCTATGTTCATTAGGTGATCAATGACTAGCTCTCCATTTTCAGGGCTTAACATTATTGTGCCTCTGGGTACAGTTACTTCCTCTGGCCATGCTAATTGTGTACTGAACACTTTCAGTGGGGAGGAGGAATTCTCATAAATTACCTCTGCATGGCTCCCATTGAGTTATATGGATTCAACACATTCAACCCCATATACATAGAGTGTGCTTGCAGCATGATATAACGTCATATAGAAGAATTAAAACATGTAAAGACACTGCCTGTGACATCACAAGATCTGCTCATTCTCAAACTAAGACAAAAAAAAAAACTAAAAAAAGAAATTCAGTTCTTAAAAGACATACCTGAATAAACCAAAGATTCAAAACCAAAAATAGAGATTTTGAAACAGCTAAACATACAAACATAATTTTCTATTTGCTCTTATAAATCAGTTATGGGTATTTTAAGCAACTTATTAATCAATTACTTTAAATATTAATAGCAAGCATTTTCTAATATATACTTGTTTATGCATTTATTTAATAAAAATCACTGGAATGTTTTCATGTGTATTAGTATTATCTGTAACATCCATAATCAGAAATGAACCTTGTTTAAGGCAGCATACTGCCACTGGAAGTTGCGAATACCAGATTGTTCCCACATTCTAATATTAAAATTATAATGCTTTTCTATGACAATGTAAGCAATTGAATATCCACTGGATGTAATGGGAAACTAATGTGGTCTAAAATGTGGTATGATTTTTTTTTTAGTTTTTTTTTCCTTGTTACTATGTTGTTGCTGTTAAATATATAGAAATTACCCAACAGTAATATAGTCAATAGACATGTATTTCCACAACATAGAATGCTGAGAGTTGTTAGAGAGTAAGAGAAGAAAAGTAAGAAAATAGATTAGCAGCCATATTGCTTGAGACAAAAGTTAAGCAATGAAAATAGAGTGGCCTAGGAGGGGAGAACCTTAACTAGACTGCATGAGATGAAATTCCTTCCTGAAAAATGAAAGAGATAAAAACAACACTATTTCAAGTTATGGTATTTGGGTGGAAAAGAGAAGAAATCCAAAGTGACAAAATTCACATGTAACTTAGATATACATTCTGGTTGACTAAAGGGAAAGAATATGTCAGGAGAATTGGCTACTGATTAGGGGCCTAAAGAATCAAAAGATGGTCTGAAGTTTTGGATAATTGATTAGAAATATCATAATATAGGGGCTTGGGGGGGAGGAGCCAAGATGGCGGTCTGTAGCCAGCTTTCTGTAGACACTCCTGTCCAGAAGGAGAGTTAAAGGACAGAAATTTAGCAAGAAAGCCAACGGTTTGGAGCTGAGTCAAGAGACAAGGTCGAGGAACGCACATCAACCCTATTGGAGCGACCTGCGACCCCAAGGATACAAATAAA
>CAUYON010018386.1:0-86304 GCA_963573935.1 Arctocebus calabarensis
CTTAATATTTCAATGCAATAATCATCTGATTTCTTTTCTGAATGTATTTATCTTCATTCATTCTTTACGTGGTTTTTGTTTCTAGTTCTTATCTTAAACATTGTTATTGTTATTAAATTTTAAGCCTTTTTAATTCTGTGAAGAAAAAAGTGGAAACCTAATAAACACATATATATGTAAAAATAAAAAAAGAAATAAAAACAGGTATGTATAATTAGGCTATAATGCTATTAGTTCATTGAATTTTCTCCTTTCTCTGTAGAGTAATAAGCATCAATATTATTCAATAACCATTTCTACTAAGTAACAAATGTATCAATTACACAAGTTTGAGCATTTAAAAAAAAATCAGTATTTAGAGACTTCTAGACATGACATTTTTGTCATATACTTACTCATGTGCACACATACATAACATTTCCATGGAAAAAGTCTTTGTAAAATTTTGATTCTATTCAAAAAACCAACTTTCACTACTTAACATTATGTAAATACAACTTGAAGTATTTGCACATTTCACATGCTTTTTACAAATAATTGGGCTTTCTCTCTGTATCATGTGAAATTCTGGGTGAGGGCACAAGTGGGTACCATTTGCCACAAGTAAAGTATGTGTGTGTGTATTAAATGTGCATGATTTGAAGTGAAATCGTGCAAAAAGCAAATAGAGAGAAAGGAGCAAAGAGATCAAAATGGAGAAAGATGTAATGTTGAATTTGGATGTCTCTATAACCTTAGTTCCAGCTGTCTGGGTCAAAATTACACATGCTAACAATGGTTCTTAATGTTAACTTACAGTAACTTAAAGACAGTGTTATTTGCCACCCCACAGCCAGCACACTCAGACCTCAGCCTTAACATCCAATCCTCAAAATACTACACTGTGGTTATAAGGGCACTACACCATCAACTTAAATAAATTTACAAGTTAAGAAGATAATTCATCACCATTCTGGAATGATAAAACCTTTAACAACAGAGCAGGGAAATCTGCCCACCACAACCTTGCTCCTGAGTTTACGCTAAGATAAACATTTCAAAATATACACATTAACATTTTTCAAGTATAAGGAAAATAAGAAGAAATATATTCCACTCCTCCATTTTTACTTTAGGCCTGGGCACTCGGGGAATAATTTAATAATCTTTCCCTAGAAGTGCTCAGCAAAATTTTATTAAAAAATAAAGAAAAGTCAATAGAAAAATGAGTCTCAAAGAGGAAAAGTGGAATATACCAACTGGGAAAACACTAGAGGAAATTAGTTTCAAGAACTCCATTACCCTCCTTGTGAATGGAATAAACTCTTCCATTTATGAAATCGTAGTCCTGGTGGAAAAAAATGACACAGTATATTTGTGCCTATTAGGAGATCACCATAAAAATCTAATGGGATTCCCTCAGTTCTCTTTGGAAAATCTCACTAAATAAAAATGAATAAGGTTCCTTCCCTGATATATCCACCATAACTTATAAAACAGTAAGAAAATTTCTTCATGCCCAAAGCTTCCCTCACATCCTACTATATCTCAGGCATTCATACACTTTTTTCTTTTCTTTCTTTTTTTTTTTTTTGGCCAGGGCTGGTTTTGAACCTGCCAACTCCAGTATATGGGGCCAGACCCCTACTCCTTTGAGTCACAGGTGCTGACCCATTCATACACATTTTTAGGATCATTTTTTTCCATGCTCAGGATTGCCTGTAAACTTCTTAATCACAATATTTTACAATAAAGCACTCCAATTATTCAACTGCATATTTTAATTTTCCCTATAAAATAATACAAATTTATTATAGACAATTTAGAAAATAAAGTTACCAAGAAGAAAATTGAAATCATTCATATTTTGATCATATAAATGAACTACTATTAACAATTAGTTCATTTAAAACTTAGAGTTTTCAACCACCATGATATAATGCAACAAGCTTGTTTTAGACTTCAATTTTTGGAATTCAGTTTTGGTCTTCAATTTTGAAGACAAAAATTTCACTTTTATTTGCTTTTTTAGTATAGTGGAATACTTGTATAAAGTAGATAAAGTGAATGAATCTAATCTACATAGATAAACATAGACATATCAAAAACATTTTGTTGTGTGGCAGAAAGCCAGTTCAAAAATATGTTCAGGTATGATGCCATTTGTGTAAAATTTTAAAATAAGATATTATTCAATATTACTGAAAGTTATGTAGGGATACATAATAAGCTCTTTTCTTAAAAAAATTATCAAATGCACAGGAAGGATACCTTTAAGATGGTGATTACCTCTGGAGGGGAATAGACAGAAATATTTTCCTTCTTTAAAAAGAGATATATGTGGATGATTGAAATGTTATCTTGATTGTTTGTGGTAAAGGTTTCATGAGAGCATATGTATGTCAAGACTTAACAAACTGCACACAGTTATATGAAATATATGTCAATCATAGCTCAATAAATCTGTTAAAAAGCAAAAGTAGAAAGTGATATAAAGAAAACTTGGCAAAAGAGAGTAGATCTAAATTATGGCTGTCTATGATATCTTTTAAAATATTTCTTGGCATGTCCTAAATATTTTATAAATAAATAGAAACAACACTATTTTATCTAGAAAGCAGAAACAAATATAAAATGATACAAGTAGCTTCTTGAAGAAAACCACTGCTTTACAGAATGTTGAATTTCTGCCTTTTCATCTACATTAAATTGTTTATCTATCTTTAATATTTAACTTAGAAATTTCTCTTGACATTCAAATAAAACTTTTCAAATACCACAGCCTTCATCTAAACCAAGTGGCTGGTTGTTTGTCTCCCCAGCCTCCACCCACACCCTTGCCTCGGTATCTTTGCCCCATCTGATCTCTGTGGTGTATTTCCACCACAGCAATCATCCTACGATTTCCTACTTCCCATCTGTAAAATAGGATCTTGTGAGGTTCTGTTGCCAGGACTGTTTTTTGATTAAACAAAGTCATACATAGCCATTTGTAAAAGTCTAGGACAATTCTATAACTAAATAAAGATGCTATTTATTATATTTATTATTATACAAATATATTCAAATGCCATTGTTTTGTTAAAAATTTCTAAACAAACAAGGATCAAAAATGTTTTCATATAGGAAACGAGAAAATATCATGAACGGTATGTCCATCAGGTTGATAAAATATCTCAGATTGCATGTGAAACCCCCACATGGTACCCCATGGTTGAATTAATGTACACAGCTATGATTCAATAAAAAAAAAAACTTTCAGATGAAAAAAAAATAAATAAAAATAAAAATAATTTAATTAAAAAAAAAAAAAAAGAAGCAGAAGGCACGAAGAGAGGCGAAGCCAAGAGAGTAGGATATGAAAAAGCTCCTGGTCACTGCTGGGCTTTGTTGGTGAGAGGGGTCTGAGAGTTGAGGAATGTGGGCAGCTCAAGCAGCTGGAAAAGATAAGGAGGCAGATTCTTCTCCAGAACCTGGAAAGGAGCTTAACTCCTGACACCTTGATGTTAGCCTGGTGACATTTGAATCAGACTTCTGATCTCTAGACCTGTAAGGCAATAAATTTTGTTGTTTTCAGCCACTAAATTTGTGCTAATTTGTTATAGCAGCTATAGGAAACTAATACAGCCCTTAAGAGGCAGAGTCTAGATTAAAATCCAAATCCAAAGTTTATCCTCTATTCACTATGCAAAATGACTATGAAGTAGTTATTTTATATATAAAAATTGAATCAGAAAATTGTTCTCCAACCTCCTTAGCTATTTTCTCTCCCCGCCTTTTCCTCCTTTTCTCTTATGCTGGGTTTCATGTGCTTCCTCCCTCTTTCTCTTTCCCTAAATTAACAGATTCTTGCTGTAACAGAAATTGATTCTTCACTCCAAAGTAGGTCATTATAACAAAGGTTTTAAATCATTTGGTCCTCCCATTTGTGAAATATAGACTTCACTTTAATCTTCTGTGTATTAGTAGCGGTAAAGAAAAAAGGCCCATAATTTGTAAAAAATGAGATTTCCCCCCACCATCAGTCATCTGGACAGATATGTAAGTTTTCCACTCCTTTTTCACCTTCTGTCTCACACCTAGAAGTCAGAAGGACCAGTGTTCATCCACAGACAGAGTTTCCTCATTCTGCTCACATTTACCAGGACCAAATTTAGAAACTGTATGAAATATTAGATCCCAATAGTCCAATTGGTAGGACCCCCGGGTTCCTTTATTTCTATTATTTCTTTCAATCTCCAATTCTCTTTCTTACAGCTCTTCATATTTAAGTAACTCTTCTCATTTCTGAAATTACTGAGTTTACTTTGAAAAGATCAAGCTAAGCTTTTTTCTCTAGGTAAAGTGTTAGCCTGGTTGGAATTTGTGTTCTGATCCCATTTTTTCCCCCTGAATGCACTAGGGAGATTTACAGATTTTCTAGATTTGGTTCTTTGCTTCAGAAGATGACTTAAACAAATATGGTGGACTTGCTGTAATCCAGAACTTATGTTAAATGAGATGGTTGTAAAGACAAGACACTATTGATGAACTCTAAGATCCCAGTCTGGTGGTTATAAAATGAGGGTCTTTTGCAATGTTCACATTGTATTGTCACATCTCTTTACTTCTCTGTCTTCCTCTCTAGACAGACAGAGACATTATCTTTGTGCACATGGGGTCCATGGCACATGTTTTCTGTGAATTGCTAGTTCCTAGCAGAGTGCTCGACACATAACTTCTTATAAACTTTAAGATCTGGTAAGGCCTGGGTTTGAATCCTGGTTCTGCTACTTACCTGTTGTGTTCCCCTTGGCTAGTTACTTAGACTCTTTGATCTATATGTCAGGGTGTGAAATTTTATAGTGTGTGTGGGTTAAATGAGACAGTGAATATAAAGCACCTAGCAAAGCCTTAGCATTGCACACAATGGCACACAATAAAAAAAAAATGTAGTGGTTAAAAATGTGGAGCCATATTGCCTAGATTTGAATTCTAGTTTACTAAGAAAGTTACTTAATTTCACTGCATCTCAGTTTCTCCATTTATAATGTGGGTATAATAACAGCAGTTAACCTACAAGGTCATTGGGTGGATTAAACGAATTAACACATATAAGGATGCCTAAATCAGGGACTTGCATGTAGTATGCACTGAATGTTGTTTATTAGCAATAATAAATAACACCTTATACCGTTAATCTCATTTTATTTTATTCTTCTTTTTGGGCTTTACAATAGTACTACATGGAAGAGAAAAGATAACTGGTTCTAAGGATTATTCTCAAATCCCTCTCTGCTCTTTAAAATGTTGTGACTTATGTGAGCAAAGACCCCAAACCAATTCTCCATCTTCATATTTTCTTGAGGTCCAAATGGAGGGAAACTGTAATTTTGAAAACCCATGTTCTAGAGCTAATGGAAATAAGACTTCTTGTGACAGAAAAAGTAATTTCTCTCCCCCCAGCCTGGATTAGACCCAATGTTGGTAACAAACATAACTGTTGTGGGTTTTACACTTAAGACAACAACATCTTTGTTTGAAAAATTATATATGCATATGTTTATTTTTCTAAATAACAGCATTGCAATATGGTGTGTCAGAAATTATAGCCAGTTCTTGATTTCTTTTCATTCCAAAGAAAAATTTTATATCACTTATGTTGGGAACTGGGATTGTCAGATAGAATTTTAATTTTTGATTCTGTCTTCATCATGTCTTTTATGGAGTTCTATCTTTGTAATGCTCTGAGTAGTCTCTTACATTAGAGGACCATATCTGGCTGGCAAAATAAAGCGTACCTTTAAATCTACCCTTTCATATAGGAATCAAAATGAGGATAACATCTCCTTTTCCTGTCAACTTTCTTTCCCCTTCAATATAGACCACGTCTGGAGGTTTAAGACAAAGTGATGTTTGAGTTATGCAGTCACTAAAAACATGTGAAAAATATGTGTGCAGGTGAAAAACACTACCCTATATATGCCCTGCTAACTCTGAACCGTCCAGATGAAATTTGAGCTGAGAGCAAGCTGAAGAATTGCAGAACAAGTGGTAATTGTTTTCAGCGAATCAGAAGTGCCTAAAGTTACTGTACCCTTGATCAACACAATGCCCTGATCTTTAGTGGCGAGAGAACCAGGTTTTGCAAAGTGACTTTCCACTTGACTTAGAATTCCACATCTGAAAGCTTCCTCAGAGGGGGGATGTCCTCCAGTGGACATGGGTGGAGTACAGAGAAGGCACTTCTTGAATGGGAATAAGCTATAAAATAAGGCTAATAGCCTTTGCATTTTTTCTTCTTTTCCCAGCATCTGGTCACAGCAAAAAAGAATAAGAAGAGGAAGACTATCTCCCTGATAGACTTTTTGGGTTAGGATGGGGGTATTGGTGGAGTAAACATGTATTTCCCTAAATCAGTCAGTTGGGCTGATGAAACTGATCACCTGGAAGGAGATGTTTCAAGCACTTGGCACAGTAATGATGATGATGTACAAGGCACCTCCCATTGACTATTCCATCCTTCCTATTGCTCCATGGGCTACTCGGAACCCAATACCAACCAAACCTGTCTTCCCAAATCACCACTCTTATCTAGGGAACATTTCCTATGATGTAACAAAAGACTCAATTAGGGAGTTATTTAGAGGTTTAAATATCAGGGGAGTGCATTTTCCCCATGAACCTAGCAATTTGGAGAGGTCAAAAGGTTTTGGCTATTCTGAGCTTGAGGACCTGAATTCCATGCTCAGTGCTCTGAATCCCAGTGAAGAGTCTCTAGGTAATGGGAGAATTCTAGTGGATGTTGTTGATCAAGCACAGGATAAAGATAGACTTGATTGGCAGATAAAAATCAGGATATCTGATGAAACATACACAGACTGGAGAGCCCACTCTGACACAGACAGCTTTGATGACAATACCACTAGAAGAGGTGATGGTAGCTTTAGAGACACGATTGAGATTGTTATGATTCAGATCAGTATTGGGTTGGATATTAGGACAGGTATCATGATGGCCCACACTGGGACAAGGATCTATATGGGGACTGGGATCACCATGATGACCAAGGCAGCAGAGACTATGATGGAGGCATAGAGCATTTGGTATTGGATATAGCAGAGACCATGATTATAGACAAGGCAGGGACCATGATGAAGACTGTTAAGACAAATCAGAGGATAGATCATGGAGCTCCAGAGATGATTACTCTCAGGATGATTATAGGTGTGATGGTAGAGGTCCCCGGTAAAGCTTAGGGTCCTCCTAAGGAAGATGATTACTCCACAGCATCTCCCAGTCCACTTGAGTGGCTTCTATCTTTGGAGGGGCAAAGTCCATTGACACAGCTGCTGAAGAAAGAAAAGTAGAAGAATGTCTACAAGAGAAATTGCAAAGTGAGCTGGATAAACCAAAACTAGAATGACAGCCTCAGGAGAGACACACAAGCTGGAGAAGTGAAGAAACTTAGAAAGTGAACAGCTGAGGATAGGAAGCGAGTTATTGCAAACTGGGACCTCACTCACATCTGGCAGAAATGTGTGAAGGAAAGAGAGTGAGAAGTCTCTAGAAAAGGAAACATGTAATAAGGAGGAAGACTGTCACTGTCCAACTTCTAAGCCTCCCAAACCTGATCAGCCCCGAAGGTAATGCCAGCCCCTTCACTGGAGACCACTTGGGTGAAGAGAAGTTCTAACCCTCCTGGTTCATCTCATTAGTCCCCACTAAGTGGTGGTGGTTGGGCAACTAGCTCCAACTCAGCAATCCCAGGAAGGACCAGCAAGGAAAGATGAAAATAAAGTAGATGGGACAGGTGTCCCAAAAGGCCAAATTGGGAACTCTAGCTGTGGTCCAGGAGATGGAGGGGCAAAGACCACTGGAAGGAGTCAGATAGGAAAGATGGCAAAAGGGACAAGACTCTAGATCTGCACCTGAGCCCAATAAACCTGGTGAAAATCCAGCCTCCATGTTCAGTTCTGCAAGAAAGCATGCTGCTGTCTTTTTTGAAGGTGGAGATGAAAGTGAGGGAGAAGATTATACCTAACAGACCTCACCATCCCGTGCTGTAGCCTCGTCTCTCTCCACCCTGGAACACTCAAGAACAAATCAAACCTCTATGCAGCCAAGACAAAATCAAACTCACCATCTCTTGGAGATCTTTCTTAATTTGTTTTTAATGAGATGAAATTCTTTTGCATGCTGTTGCAGCCTGTAAAATTTTGAAGTAACCGGGTAAATGCCTGTGTAGCCAGAGATAAAGAAATTAAAGCTTTTTAATGGAAAAGTTGTGGCGCATTTTTTATGGCACCATGAAGTTGCCTGTGTGATTGGTGCCCCCGGGTGACTCTGTGTAAGCAGAAATGTAATGGCAGTGATATGGGTCTGGAATCTGTTTGGGCAGTAGGGGAGGCATAAGGAAGAACATGAGATTTCAACCTTTTAATTTTTTTTTCCTATTATGGCATATATGAATTCTTGAAACATTATCTGAATAAATTTTTTATCCTTGGACAGGTTAAAAGAAAATAACAAAAATCAGTTTGATGAAGTTGTATGACTCAATGGCTTCTACAGGCCAAGGCCACACAGTATGCCTTGAGCAGTAGAGTGATGTGGCATCTGAGCTCAGGGCCTTTTAGTTGATAGAGCATTAGAGCAAAAAGGAACTTACAGAGTCCAGCCCTCATTTCACACATAAGGAAACCTGAGTGTCTCAGGGGTGTTAACTTCTCTCCTGGTACCTTTATTGTTCATATATATATATTTATTTTTTGAGACAGAGTTAGAGTGCTGTGGTCTCATCCTAGCTCACAGCAATCTCAGTTTCCTGGGCTCAAGTGATCTTCCAGCCTTAGGTAGCTGGGACTACAGGTGCCTGCCACAATATCTGACTAAGTTTATTTATTTTTAGTAGAGATGGGGTTTCGCTCTTGCTCAGATTGGTCTTGAATTCCTGAGCTCGAGAGTTTCTTTGGCCTCAGCCTTGGCCTCCTGGGGTGCTAGGATTACAGGTCTGGTCTTTCCCAGGTTGGACAGCAATTTTTGGAAGGCTCTGGAGGTCTAGGTCTTTTTATTTCCCCAGGCTCCTAAGGCAGGGAAGTGTGAAGTCAGTCCCTCTCCTAGTGCTGTGACCTTTCACCGCACGGGCCACATGTATTGTTTCCAGCTGGCCACTGGCAGCAACTTGAGGGTCCTCTCCGCTTTCCTCCTCCTGAGGGTGAGTCAGGACCACACAGGTACAATCACTCCATCTCCAGGGGTGGTGGCCAAGTTCTAGGACTCTGAAGTGTCACAGAGCTAGGAGAGGGACTGACTTCACACTTCCTAGGAAATAAGAGGACCTAGACCTCCTAAAGTGCTGTCCAACCGGGGAAAGACCAGACAGGGTGGCTTATACTCATTTCTTCTTGTGCAATAAAAAACAGAGTCCTCTTATTTGTTAGTTGCTCTGTGTGTGTGTGGTGGGGGGACTGGGGTTGCTCCCTGCCTCTCCCCAGCCAGGTTTGCTTTCAGACCACATAGAGGTGCAGAGGCCAGGCCAAAAGGGTCATCTGTGTTTCAAATCTAGTTCTCCAGAGTTGCACATTAGGGTCAGGGAGGGACCTTGGCCTGTGACCCCGACCTAAGTGAGACCAGCCTCACCCTCAGTGTTAACTCCAGTCCTGACCAGTGATAAAAATACTAACTTGCTTTACCTTTGTACAGTTTTTTTCTTTCTGTGACTTTGTGGGGAAGGATGAGCGATTAAAATCATTTAATACTTGTTATGTGGCAGGCACCATTTTGAGGGATCTATGTGACATATATGTTTAATCATCATAACCAACCTCTGATATAGGTATTGTCAAACTTTTATAATTTTTGTCTTACTATTGAGGATTTTAAGGCACAGAAAGGTTAAGTTTTTTTTTTTTTTTTTTTTTTTTCAAAATTACACAGCTGGTAAGTGGAGGATTAGGGATTTGAACCCAGGCAGTCTGATGTAGATAACATGCTGGTAATCACTATATAACACCACCTATGCTGGATGGTAGGATATACACAGCAGCTATCTTGGGAGAGGGTGCCTACTAAATGCTTGCTCTTGATAGTGGTGATTATATGTTTGTATTTTGTGGGTAAGAGAGCTTAAGTGACTGCTCAAAAGAAGTGTAGTGAATCTTTTAAGAATTCTTAGCAGGTTATTGTATGAAGACATTTGTATTCTGCAGAAAATGCCATGAAGGCTATGTTAAACTGTTTGATGAAAATATTTCAGATTGTATATGAAACCAGCACATTGTAACCCCTTGATTGCACTAATGTACATAGCTATGATTTAATAATAAAAAAAAAATAAAAGAATTCTTAGCAGGTAAGGGAACATACAGACATACTTGATGTGCTTGGCCAAAGACAACTAACTGTACACTTATAAAAGAGATATAAGAAGCAGGGAAGAACAGAACTCAGTTGCTTCATTACAGATGGTAATGCCTGCCTGACTGTTTAGCGTATGGAACACCTGCACTGGGAACAAAGGGACCTGACCCGGCGACAGAATCCAAAGGTTCAGGATGAAGGACAACTTTGGAGATGATGGTGGCCTGTGGGCCACACAGAGTAGCTCACAGCTCAGTTTTCACTATTAAAATGTTTTATGAACTGCAATTTTGAAAATACAGAGAACACTCATAGACTATATTTTCAGATTATCTTAAGAGATGGGAAGCTGTGGCAAAGCTGGGCATCCCTTCCTCCTCGTCAACAATTACCTGCCCTGGGCTGTGGCTTCTCGCCTAAGTTGAGGCATGCTAGACTCATTTTGCACAGGCCCTGCCATTTCCCGTTGTCACTCACTCATGTCACCTGCCTGACCCTAGCAGCGTTAGGGCGGGCCCCTGGGTGGACCCCCCCCCACCTCATTTTATAAACGTGTAAGAAGAGGACTTACAGGTGTTTACTGAGAGCTAATTCAGCTCTCATTTCTGAGATGCCTGTGAACAACTTCCCAATCATTTTGGTCCTTTTGAAACATGATTGCTTATGTCATAAACTCAAACTGCATGTGGCTATAACTTGGAGCATCTGGGCTTTGGGTGATGTGGTTTGTTGATGCCCTGAGATTGTGAATAGGCTGGTAAGACTGATTTCATAGCAGAAGCACAAGGTATCAGAGTTTTTGACCCTCATTATCCTTCATGAAGCCGTTTTGTTGCTGTGGCTGATGCCTTAAACCTTGACTTATCAGGGTGGGCAAGAATGCAGGGGACTCTCCAGAGGGAAAGAGGCCAGTTCTCAAGGACAATGTTGCCACAGCCTCTGTCACTGTTCCCAGTACCCTTCCCTGGATCATCCAGCTTTGGTAATGAACTAGAGCCTTACCAGGAACTTCTCAGGAAATCCTTTGATTCTTCTGCTTAAGCCCATTGCCACCATTTCTATAATCCTTGCAAATTTAAGTTCTATTTTATCTTTTCCGTGTTTGCCCATTTCTAAACCCTACATCTTTTCTTTATACCCAGATGGCCTCTCTGCTGCATCACTTAGAGTGGTTTCAATAAGCATGTGCTGTAAATGCATTGTTTATTCATGACATAATCTGAATTTCTTGATCTCCACTCTGAATTTTTACAAAGCAATGGGCAGTTTTCTTTGGCCGATTATAAAAATAAATTTGTTTCCTATGGAAGCTTTTTAGAGATGGACAGATCTGAGTTTGCTCTCCCCTCTGCCACTTTTATAACTACCTTTATAACTGAACCTTTCTGATTCTGGTCTGTATGATGAGAACAACTGCTATGTCACAGAGTAGCCCTAAGAAATATATAAGGAAACCAAGGTACCTACCTCATAGTTCCTGGCACATCAGTGGGGTTCACAGACTTTAGTTCATTGCCTCTATTATGATCTTCTAGAGTTAATGGGATGTAGCCTACTATAGATTGGGCAATTCATAGGTGCTGGGAAGAATTCTCTGAGAAGCCAGGGGAGTGACTGAGAGGGACAAATAAACTTAGGGCAAGTGTTCCTCCAGAAGTTGGAGGCAGGGGCCAGGATGGGAGAATTCCAAGCTGGAGGAAACAGAGAACAAGATAGCACCTTACTGGTAGTAAAGAAAAGCAATCAATGCTTTTTCTTCTTTATCTCTCATCAGGAACGTACCAACTTACTTTTCAGAGTGGACACTCAATAAACATTGTTGACTGACAGACCACGGAATGTTATAGAAGGTTTACAGTGCAGGGAATATAATATTAATATCCATGCAGTGTTTTTACGTTTTAATTTTAGTAGAGGAAGGTGGAAGCCTGGGGAAAAAGCTAGTATTTTCATTTGTTTCACCTGAAGTTATATTGGCAGGAGCCCTCAGGGTGAAGAAGAAAAGGATTAGGTGTGGGAATGGGAAAGCGTATGAAGAAGTTGTAATAAAATATATAAGTGCGAGAGCTTGAGGAATAAACACAGATGAATTTCAGTCACAGAAGAGAAGAATACAGCATAAAGACATTTTGAGGGGAAAAATACACCCATAGGGTAGGCTTTGCTGAGTAAAAGGGAGAATGTGAGAAAAGTAATGAAAAACTTTTAATATCACAGAGCTCCCTAAGAGGTGCATAGATATTGTTGTTTTACATTGATTGAGGGCCTACCTTGTATAGGGCTAGTGTCTGCTTGAAAACCTAATGTATGAAAATGTGTTCAAGGGAAAGAATAAACCTGACACCTAGAGGGAAAGGTGAATTTTGCTATGGTGTGTGGCTGTGTGCAGAAAATGTGTAAAGGAATGATTATTTGGTTGGTAAGGTATAAACAAAAATCACTTATAAACCAGCCAAAGGAAAGTCTGGTATTTACAGCATCATCATCATCACGATCTCATCTAAAGTAAATATAAAAGTGGACTTCTTAGGAAAGGAATTTGCATTTTTCATGGTGGGAATTTAGACTAACTTATAGTATTAACATACACTGAACATAACCTCATCTCTTGTTTATCAGAACTTTGTCAAGAAGAGTCCCAGTGAAGTTATGGATTTACTTTTAAAAATTCATTTGGGGATCCTTTGGCTCCATCTGAACCCTGTTAATGATTTTATCTGTGATATAGTCAAAGTTAAACTCTGATAAGTGCCTGAGGTCAGAAACCACAAGGCTATATATTTTTTTCCAACGTTAAATGATACATGATGATGAGAGCTGTGAGTTAAACAGGCTACCGAAATGAGAAAAAACCCAACCAACCAAACAAAATTCCCTACCAATCCTGCCACCATGGGCTGAAAGCTTTTGCTAGGTATGAATGTTGGCGAATTTTAGCCATGGCACTGGCGAAGCTAAAAGATTTTTGACAATGCAGATTGGCTTCAAAATTGAAAAAAGACTACTTCAGGAGTTCAGAAAAAAGCAGGAAAGGAATTGCTATAAAATCATCTACCAGGAGTGTCCAAGCTTTTTTCTTTTCTGCTGCACATGAGAGGAATCAGAGTTGCCTTAGGTCACACATTAAATATGCAAATGTCAACCAAAGCTGAAAGCAAAACAGAAGGTCATCTGTGCATACTTTTCTCGGTATCTGACACAACAGACAAGCAAAACAAGACTCAAATAATCTGCATGTGACCCCCAGGCCACAGGTTGGACACCCCTGATACACACTTAGCCCACACTCTTGGTGAGGGCTTTCCTTCTGCGACATCTCTGGATGGAGCCTGCTTTCCCAAGTCTAATTGTTATAAAGTTTATATATTTATTTTTTTTGAAATGATTTGAAAACTACCTGTTAACTGTGTCTAAGTTTGAGAATTTTCTAGAATATGTCTACTTTATATATTTACATAGAGTTGAGAAAAACTATCATTTTTTTCTTTTTTGTTTTACTTGTGAAAGAAATCCTATTTTCTTCAACTATTTGCTTAATTCTTGTTGGTCTCTGTACCCTTGTAAGGAGTCAGGGTAGGCCGGCCTTTGCCATGGTAACAAATAACCCTATTACCAGTACGACTCAGAGTTCTTGTTGCCATTGCGTAATTTGGGTAGTTTTGAGGCATTTTCCAGGCTGAGATGTGTAAGGTGAGATGTGGGATGAAAGAATGAGGACACGTGTTCCGTTGTCATTAAAGGGTCTTATTCTGTTTTCTCTGAATGGGAAGGTTTCACTGGATATTGTTGTCACTGTCTAATAATGCTGTCAGTTTGCATGTGCACAGGAGGGTGCGCCTTTCACGTCTGCTGGGGACCTTCTGCCTTTCCTGTTTCCTTTGCCTGAGAGTTTCTTTCCCTAGACAGCTGCATGGCTTCCTCCTCAGAGTGACTTCTGGTTCCTTCCTCAGATGTCACCATCTCCATCGGCCTCCTGCGGCACTCTGTGTGACATGGCAAAGCGAACATACCATGCTCTTCAAAAGAACTGCTGAACATTCCCAGTCCTGACCCTAACGGGACTTACTCTGTATGTTCATTTCTATGTTACTTTCTGTCCTCTTCCATAGTATGTTCTATGAGGGATGGGTTTTATTTCTTATTCACTGTTGGATTCTCAGTCCCTGGAACCACAGCTGGCACAAACAGGTCCTCCACAAAAGCTGAATGAATCCAGCTGATTCCTGACTGGTGTTCTTGTGCTCAAGTAAGTTGACAAGTGGCAGAGGGAGCCCTTTGCTGATGTGCTCTTGTTTATTGTGGTCTTACGAAGGGAGAGGGGCAACAACAGGCTGTGTTCTCTTCATGTGGCTGGAACATCTGTGCAGGCTCAGGTCTGGGTGTGAGCCATCCCAGCCGCTCGGTCTCCTATGCCTCCACTTTGTAGATACAATCTGTCTGTCACCCTTCTTGCCACAGACACACCTCATTTTCCCCTATTCGCATTCTTCAGGAGATGTCTAGGTGTGGATGTTTTGTAAATTATGCTTTCCTGAAGACTTCCTAGTTATCCAAGTTGGAGAACAGTGAAATGACACCACCTAAATAGACAGAGTGGCTGATGCTTGTCTCAAGAATGCCCAGCTGATGAGACTTGGTGAACACAGGTAGAGCTTGAAGCACGACTGAACGTGGTAAAGATTCTGGTGTCCTCAAAGAAACACAGGAGAAATACAACCTGGTGGACGTTTTGCCCTACTTGGAAGAGGGGAGGTTGATTTTGTGGTGACCACCACTGACCAACATATTCAGGCTGACACTCTGAGGAGCTGCACTTGTATCCCTGGGGTCATTTAACTGGGGAAGGTTTAAGATGAAAGAAGAGAGTTAGGCAGACAGAAAGGGGTAGCACAATGTGTTAGTTTCTTGGGGCTATTGTAGCAAGTGACGTAAGTGGGATGGCTTAAAAGAACAGACATGTATTGTCTCACAGTTCTGGAGACCAGAAGTGTGAGATCAAGGTGTGTGCAGGGTTGGTTCCATTCGAGGCTGGGAAAAAGCATCTGCTCCACGCTTCTCCTCCACCCCTAGCCTCCGGATGTTGGCTGGAATCTTCTGCCGTGTCACCCCTACCTTTCTTCACCTTCACTGCATCACAATTTCTCCTTTTTATGAGTATGCTAGCTATCTTAGATCAGGGGCCCATCCTACTCTGCTATGACTTCATTTTAACTAATTACATCTACAATGACCCTATTTCCAAATAAGATCAAATTTCCAAGGTGTTAGAGATTAGAACTTCAGCACCGGATTCCTGGGGATATACTTTAAGTCATATCGTACAATCTGGGTAGCTGGTGACATCCCAGGTGCTTTAGATGTGGGTGAAAGGAGTCTCAGCTTCTTTCAATTTTCAGGTGAAGCACACTTAATACATTGACTTATGTAATACTAAATGACATAGTCTACCACACCCTAAAACATAGTATGCAGAGATTTTTTATTATTTATGCCTCTGATAACACTTAATCTATAATTCATTGTCAAAGCATGCCAGTGTTTTACACATCACAGTGGCACCTGGCTAAAACTTCTTGGTCAAAGCTCTTTATTATAGGAAGTCCTGCCAAGTCTCCACGTTGCAATTGACATATTTAAAAGAATGACCATAAATTGGTAAATATCTTTATTTTTTCTACTAACATCAGAAGTAATCATTAATCATTTTTTTCATTTATTTATTGTTCATTTATATACTCAAGGACATTTACCAAATCCCTGCTATTAAAGGAAGACAAATAACAGACCCCATCCCTTAGAGGATCGGGTGGGTGGAGTGAGACACACATAAACATTTCAGTAAAGTGATAGTCACTAAGACAAAAGTCTGGGCACTTTTCAAGAGGAAGGACTGCTCCCAATCGCTCTGAAATCTCCCTCTAGCCTAAAGTGGGGAGACTCAAAAGTTTTCATAGAAGTCTACAACTGTCTACACTCTCCTCACCTCTAGGAATTCCAGCGAACCACAGAGTGAGGATTAGAACTCTTGGTATTGGATTGACTTGGAGCTCTCCACATAAGCCTTTGAGCTCTTCTGGAGAATTCTGGTCTGATGGGCTAGAGACCTTGATTTTTTATACATCTGAAAAATTCCTAAGTAGAAATTCCATGACAGCTAAGCAAAAATTATTATTCCAACAATGTGCAGTGAATAGATGTAGGCACAGAGCATCATAAGGCATCAGAAGGCCAGGTTCATTTAGGGTGTGGGATGGCACTGTGGGGAGGTTGAATGACTAGCCTTTGCCCACTCTACTCCTTATGAGAGGCAAATGAGAAAAGGTAGTGGTACCACTCAGGGAGACAGCACTTTTTCTAAGAGTCATTTTTCTAAGTGCCAATGATCTCCAATGTGTTCATCTGAAGGTATTACCCTCAGCTGCTACTTTAATTAGCAGTTAATATTTTAGCAGGAATTAGTTGAAGGGGTCTGAGAGGGGCATGAGGAGCACGGTGGGTTCTGAGGATGCTGGTGCGGCTGAGAGATGTCTGGAAGGAGAGGAGAGAAGCAACTGGGGAGAAGGAGCTCTTGCTAGAAGATGTGGAAGGGTCCTGTTCCTTTTTGTTTTTTGTTTTTCTTTTTTATACTGCTGCTCAACATGTATGTCTTGTTGTGGGGTTGCTAAACTTTGGTCTTATGACTTTCTTTCAAGAAATAGAACAGGACCTTAAATATGCCAGAAGTTGGCAATGTAATTTCCCCAACTATTACTGGAGCACCTGCCTGTTTTATCACTATGAAGTCCAGAGTATTCTTCTCCTGTGAATTTATTTAAGAGCCAAAGAGGCTGGCTCAGTTTAGGGCATTGGGATGAAGAATGTTGTGTGTCCTTATCGGACCCCCTCAACCCTCAGTGTGGAAGGAATTAGAGTCTGTTTGGCTACTTGACTCTCATCACTGTTTCTTGCTGCCACATGCTGTCATTGTTAGGGTTGAGTCCTGCACAATTCTGCCTGCTAGGCCACCAGGCCCTGGAGATGGTTCCCTCTCAAAGGCTGGGTCTCATTCTGTGTCTGACAATTATTGTGAAGGCATGGGTTGCGTGGTTACATTTTTTTACCAGGTAAAAGGAAAGACAGAGCTGAGGGGTTTAGGAAATAATATGTGGCTTCACAGTTAGTACATTTGATCAAGAGAAGGCTGCAGAAGGAACAAGTACTAACAGGAGCAAAACTGCCTGTAATTATCTGCAGAGTCAGGTTGGGGTGTGTCTCTGAATTACTCACCAGGATCACACAGGTAGCCAACATATAAATGGAGCCGATATCCACTGGTATCCCTGGGGTCATTTAACTGGGGAGCTGATAACTCTGTGCAAGTGGAGTTGTCTGTGGTCAGGGTGAGATGTGGTGACTATAGAAGCAGGGAGGGAGATTGCCTGGGATATAAGGCAGGATAGTTATTCATCCTGTCATCTGCCCTCTAGGTTTTGATGCACAAAATGACCCCTAGGGTATGACCTAAGTGGCCAGGCACAGTGGCTCATACCTGTAATCCTAGCACTCTGGGAGGCCAAGGTAGGTGGATTGCTTGAGCTCAGCAGTTCAAGATCAACCAGAGCAAGAGTGTAACTCCCCTGTCTCTACTAAAAAAACAGAAAAAGTAGCCAGACATTGTGGCAGTTGCCTGTAGTCCCACTTACTTAGGAGGCTGCGTGAGGCAAGAAAGTTCGCTTGCCAAGAGCTGTCAGTCCATGACTCCATGTGCACGGCGACAGAGTGAGACTCTATCTTGAAAAATAAAACTGTCCTAAGCACTTTTAAAATGTTTCAATGTCTGTGTTAGTACAGTAACATGAGGAAGGACATGGGGAAACCGATTCGGTATGAGATGTACACTCTTGTCCTCGTCCCTGGAAACCTACTGATTATATATGTGCTCTTTCTCCTGTTAGCGGTTGTTCCTAGAAAAGGAGCTATAACACAAGTTCACAGCAAGGGAAAACTGAAGAGTCTCAGGGTCTTACTTAGTTTAGGGACATCAACTTAAAAGCAGCTGGCCCTTTAAGCCAAATACCTCATCTGATTAGTTTTGGTATTTTAGGAAGTCATGAGATCACTGTGCTGTGTTCAGTTTTTCTCACAGGAATTTGACTGGAGAATTAGGCCTTTCTTTGACCATGTCCTTCAATTTCTCTCTGCCACGACCCCACAACCGAACCTGTAGCCCAATTTTTCAGGACTGATATAATGTGAAGAGTGGTTGCAAATCTTTCAAACAATTAAAAACAAAATCTGCTGTTCAGCACTCATGTTCATTTTGTTTATATCCTGTTTCCATTCTTTCCCAAATAGCATTCTAGGCATTTGAGGCTCAAATTAAACAACCAGAAATGGTTTGGTGGGCAAGTTCACTTCGTGTATAGCTTAAGACTTTGGCTTTCAGATGGAAAGTTTCAGGTATGATCAAGGAAAGAAGTTGTCAGAAAAGGTTATGACCTAAGGAACACGAGACCTGTACCGATTATTAGCAGAAGCTATGCCTGTCTAAGACTTTGAGTATGCAATTTTTACTCCTTACAACAGTTATATATATTTTTAATAAATCTTTGTCTTCTCTGCCTTTGTTTTCTTCTACAGGCCTCTATCCTATTTTTCTTTCTTTTTGCCTGTATTCTTTTTTAAGTGCCCCGACTTTAGGCATTGGCCCCGAGAGAATGTCCTGATATGTTGTTCTTTAGACATCCTATCGCCATATTGCAAGGAGTTCACGAAAGGGCATCTTATGATCTTGTGCCCTTTTGTGATGCGTTTGTGATAACTATGGTTTCCAGGGGCTGGGGAGCATCAATAAATAGACTGCTGCAGCCATCTCTCAGTGGAATTTTACAGAACTGTCTGACAATAATATAGTAAGCACGCCGATGCTTTATCACAAGATAAGCACTAGCCACAGAGTGAGGGGAGTCTTGGGCCCTACGGTGGGTGCCGCACATGTGCCTGGGTCGAGCATCCGCTGTGGGGGCTGAGTGTTGACCTGGCTACAGATTCATCACTGCAATCAGCTGTGTGTTGTGTCTGCCTGAGAGTCACTTTGGCCTGTCTGGAGGAGGCAGCTGTTGTAAATTATAAGTGCAGATCCCGGGGATAATTCTTGGCTTTCAACATGCTGTGAAGGCTTCAGCAATTAATTTCCCCTGTTCTTCTCACAGCCAAGGATTCTCCATGTTATTCATCTGTTTGGGCAAAAGCCATTGGTGGCTTCTGCATTATTTTCTCATTAGGTTTATGATAGGAATTACCTGATTGTGGGTGACTTGCTCTTGTAGTTCATTTCACAGACGGGTTCTGACTAGGTAAAGTCTTTGCAGTGACTTAATCTGTATTAAGCTCCTAAGGCTTAGGGTTCAGCATGGTATTTCCATTTGACCTGAGAGCATCAGCTTGGCATTTTCAAATCCAGAGGCCCAAACGTGCTCATGCTTTCACCTCTTGAAGTGGCTGGTTTCCCTGTGTGCACTTGGCAGGACCCAAGTAGTTTTTCTGGAAAGTCAGACCTGGGCTTTTCTTTCTAACCTCTTTCTGATACTTTAATAGGAAGACAAAAACAAAACAAACGAACCAGCATAACCACCAACCTTTCCAGTTGGGAGATTTAACACTTGAATAAAACAGAGTCTGAAAGAGACCTGGGTCCCGCAAACTTCCCAAAGAGGATATGAGAGCTGGGTCTGGGATTCAGTCCCCCCCCAAAGTGGGGGTAAGGCTCAGGTGCTCAGAGAGAATTCAGAGAGCCAGGCTAGGCACTGCACACGGCGTACTTAGAATGGTCCTCTCGATTCTTTATTTGATTTCATTTTTGTGTATGAGGAAGGTTGATAAATTCATGAGTCAGACAGTGATTTAGCTCTCCTGTTTCCACTGATTTGCAGTGTTTCCTCTTCAGTTTTTTGCCAGACTCCACAGCTGCCACATGAGTAGGCAGAAGAACAGGAATCCCATGGCCTGATGGCAATGGCTGGAGTGGGGCGCGAGTGTGGTGGGACAGAGGTACCGTGCTTAGACTGCCAGTGTGGCCTGACTCTCAGGAGGCCAGCTGGGAGGTCCTGGACAGCCAGGACTTTCCCACTCCCAGACAGGAATAACTAGGAAGTGCTGGCCTGAGGGGCAGCCTGTGAAGTGGGCTGAGTCAGTCTGGAGAGTCCTTCGTTTCCTCTGTGATTAGGAAGGTAGGTTGCAGAGCGCCCTATGGCACAGCGTAGCCCTTAGGAAATACTTGATGGACAGGTGGACAGGTAAATGGCTGGTGCTGAGAATCCCTCATGTTGGTGTCCCGATTGTGCCATCCTAATTGGTCCAATTTTCTCCCTTCTTTGGCTTGCTCCATTGCTGCTGAAGTGGCCAGCTCCTTGGAATGGAATCTGAACCACTGTGGCTCTCTGAGGGGTAATGGGGGGTAATGAATAATTTAATGTGGTACCCTGGAAAGTTTGTGCTCATTTAGGAGGTGGCAGGTAACCAGAGACAAGGTAAATAAGGAAGAACTTCCTATTGATTGCAGCACACTGTTTTCAATCAGGAGGAGGCATTTCTGTGATTTCCCCCCCAAATCACGTCATCTAGTTAACTTCCACTTCTTCTTTGGCAATTTTGTTCCTGGATAGAATTATGGATGATCTGGAAAAGGCTGTCAGTCCATGACATGCTGAGGTAGCGCCCTTACATATCAGCGTAGGAAGGAGAGTTGGGGGCTTCTGAACTCTAGTTTAGTTTCAAGCTGTGTTTGGAGCCAGAGGGTGAAGCCTCCATCCAGCATTGGGAAACAGACAAGTTTGTTGCATGTTTTTCAGAAATTTTTCTGATTAAACAAAATGTATATGGGCCTAATGAATTTTGAAAATAATTTATAGCTCTGACAGCTTCTTTTTATGGAAGACAGTGTGTTGAACAGGGAGTCATAACTGTTGGTCCTTCCCCAGTGGGGGCACCAGAAGGCGGGTGTCCTGGGGCAGGGGTGGGAGGCTGAACTGCTGGCTATGACACTTGCCCAGGGTCCTTCTGCTGGTAGCCAAACTGCTCCCCACTCTCGACCCCGCTTACCATTGTCCTGTTAGGCTCCCATTAGCCCAATTCAGAAGCAGAGCTGCCTGGGACTCAGTCTTCTCGTTAGGGCTATGGGGAATGTGGGAGTCAGCAGTCCGGGTTTGCAGAGGCTCTGAAACAATACCAGGCATTTTGTAGCAGGTATGTGCTGAGTTTTTGTCTCTCACTTTCTGCTTTTGGGGCATTCAGCATATAATCCTACAATTAGTTCATTAAAAAAAAATAAAAACTACTTGCAGGTCACCTTTAAAACAAAGGGAGAAGCAATTTTGAATTTAGCCATTTTTCATTTTTGACATCGAGTACCACCTCAAGCTCTGCAGTTACAAATACTGCTAGTGGGGAACAGGTCCTTTTATGCACATTTGAAGAGAGAAGGGTTATACATTATGAATAGAAAAAGGATAAAGGAATTGGCTGTGTAGTGCAAGATATTTTGAGTACATTAATCAGCCCATCTCACTTAGAGTGAGAACCATTTTTAAAAATAGGTATGAAACAGAATGCAAACAGTTTGTGTAAGGCAGGTCTGCTTGAGATTCGATGGATGTATGAGGACAAAGGGGAGATGAGAAGGCACGGGGAGCAAGGCATTGGAGAGGAAGTTCCTTTGGGTAAAATAAGGCAAAGGAGAGAAATAGTGCTTGGGAGAAGCGTGGGGATGGTCTGGAGTCCTACTTACATGACTGCAGTGCTTGGTGTGTGGGTTCATTTACTCACTCTGCAAGCAGCAATTAGCTCTTTCCCCGAGGCAGCCCTGACCTCACAGAACTCATGTTCTAGAGGAAGAGACAGACATATCCTGAGACAGTTTAGATAGGACTTTCTATGTGGAAGCAAACACAAGGAGGCCTCTCCTTCTTGGGTAATAGAAGCACGTAACATGCATAAATTGAGGTTTATGTTTCTCACACGCCAGTGTGGCCGCACACAGCTGCCTGTGTGGGCTGATGCCTCTGCATGAGGCTAGTGTCTGTGTTTTCCTGGACCTTTGCCCAGTGTCTCAAGATGGCAGCCATGGCTCCAGGAAGCACGTCCTCTCCCGGGGTACAGCACAGGGGCACTAGGGGTGACCAGCTTGGCTTGATCTTCAAAAAAATAAAAGCTTTTCTGTGAACTCCAAGGCAGATTTTAACTGACCTGAGCCCCAACGGTGTCAAATACTGCCCCCTTCAGCATTTTCCCCACCCCCTGACACCCCAGCTACAAAGGGAACAGAGACAGTGAGAATGTAGTGCTTCTAGAACACCCCTCCTCCCGTCTAAGCCTTACTGTCTGAACCAGGAGGCTAACAGGTGAATGCAACAGGCTCCCTGTTGCTCTTGGGTTTGGTTGATGGGAGGCAGTGGACACAAGGAGGAAGGGAAAAAAAAAGGGTGGTTTTGGCTGGGGTCTCTGGTCCCCTGGCTCCCTCCTCATGAATGTGGTAGCAGCAGGCTGACCTGGCAGCTTCTCAGGTGGCCTCTCCTTATCTTTTGGGGCCTGGAGATCTCTGCTGTCTCTAGCCCTTGAATACTGCAATGTTCATGAGTCTTTCACTGACATTCCTGTGTAAATAGGTTCTTTAGGAAGCCCTAAAATCACCCTATCTGAATGTACCATGTACTTCCTGTGGGGACCCTGACTGATAGAATAAATAATGGGGTTGGGAGAGGGAATTCTTTTTTTTTTTTGTAGAGACAGAGTTTCATTTTATTGCCCTCGGTAGAGTGCCATGGTGTCACACAGCTCACAGCAACCTCCAACTCCTAGGCTTAGGAAATTTTCTTGCCTCAGCCTCCTGTGTAGCTGGGACAACAGGCACTTGCCACAGCGCCCGGCTATTTTTTTGTTACAGTTTTGGCTGGGGCCAAGTTTGAACCCACCACCCTTGGTATATGGGGCCAGTGACCTACCCACTGAGCCACAGGTGCCACCTGGGAGAGGGAATTCTTTTAGCCAACCAACATTGTTTCTTACAGTACATAATTCCCTGGGTGGGGAGTTGTGGGAGGAGCATGGGGTAGTGGTGGATGTCAGAAAAGAAGCTGATGTTTGAGGTAGATGTGAAAAAATAAGCAAAGTCTCATCTGGTAGAAAAGGGGTAGGAGATGGAAGGAGTGTAGAACCTTCTAGAAAGAGGAATTGACATATGCAAGACCATAGAGATGTGAGGGAGTTGGGACAGCTTAGCAATACTTCTGCAGAGTGGAGAGAGGCCTGGGAAGGGTGGCTGAAGGGACATGTGTCAGAGGGCTAGTGTTTGGGTTTTATCCCCAGGGTGATGAAGTGCCTTTAAATGATTCTGAGAAGGGTGTGGCTTAAATTGTACTTTGCAAAGATGATTTTGTGGCATCAGGGAGGATTTTCAATGTGGTTTAAGAAATCATCTGGGAGAAATTTTAGAAAGTTTTGACAATTTTTCTATCTCAGGCAATAACAAAATCCTGAACTAATGGCAGCTCTCTGTGATGACTTTCCCCAGTAAGATTAACCGCCCAAAGCAGTCACTACATACCCTGTGATATCCCGCCACTGTAGAGCATTGTAGCACTGTAATATTGTGTAATTGTAACATAATAGAGCTATTCCATACATTATTGACTTTTCTACTTCTCTAAAAAACTCCATGGGGATAGGGATCATGTCTCAAATATCTTTGTATTCCCAGCTCATAACATGGAGCCTAGCACACAATAAACATTCAATAATTATTTATTGGATAGAATGTAGGGATTAGGGTTTTCATCTACTGGTAAAAAAGACCATTTTGGATGCAAAGTGATTACCTGTGTTGGCTATAGCATAGCTCGATTCTCACATCCTATAGCTGTTCTCTTTCTGATTGAAGGAGAGAAAGGGAAAAAAAATAAGGGAAGAAAATCAGGAAGACTGGAAGGAAACGTGGGTAAGTCTAGTTTTCTGAATAATGTGGATGTGAGAGAAGGGCAGGTAGGGGGAGTGAATGGCTAATCAGTGGAGTTATAGCTTATGATACCAAATGCCCCAAACCACGAGGAACAGAAGTCTAATTCTGCTTTGTTTAGTGAAACTGCAGTGGCAAACGTTGGTCAGGTAACAACAATGGGTACCTTAATTGTTTGCACACAGGCTGTGCTATTCCTGGAGAGGCTAGTAATTGCTGCCAAGAGATTCTTTCTGAAACCACAGGAAAGGAACAAGGCTGCATCGTGCCTTGTGTTGTGCCCGGAAGTCATCTGTAAGAGTTGCTGTTGGATGACAAGAACCAAATTCTTTCCTTCAGTGATCTGATAGGAGATGAAAAGCCCTCTTCTAACTTATGACTTTGAGAATGTTGAGAAAGAAAATCTGATCAGATGAATCCCCAGAAAAATACTGGGTAGGAGAAGAGAAACATAAATTTTAGAGAGTGACTTGAAAATACTTTTGGATAGTTTTTAAAAAAATGCAACAATAGATCAGAAAACTCAGCATGTTAATGAAAGCTTGACTGATTTGATAACATCCCAGAAAAGGTGTTAGAAAACAGTTAAACCTGTGTTTAAATCATGCCTTTAATATCTGCAAAGTTTTGTTGGCTGTGATATGGTCTTGGGATTTCAAAAGTGTTTTTCAATAATTTTTGTATCTACTTACCGTGTTATCACATTTAAATCTTATAAAACATAGAAGTGAATATTATACTAATTCTTATAGAAAAGAAAACCTAGACTTGCAAAGTTTAAGTAACCTGCCCTAGTTGCACAGAAAGTAATGGAGTTGTGATTTAGACCCAGTTTTTGTTTGCTTCCAATGACCATGAACTTTGCCCAGCACTTTGATGGAGCTCTTATGATATTTATATCATTTTTTCCTGTATTTTCCCTAATTTGTCCATATTCTGTTATTCTGCATGATTCCAGGTGTTTGATTCTGTGATGGATTAAGTCTCACTCCCAGTGAGATTTTGGTTGTGACCTTGCATCTTGGGTCTTAACCTTTCCTCAAAGAGGGAAAATCGAGATCATTAAAACTCTAGAATTATTCTTTGAAATAATGCATGATTTTTCCTTTCTCAGTCTTTTTGTATTTACCTTTGAATGTATTTGTTTCAGGAATGAAGAGTGTGCCTCCTTACTTGGCCTGTGGTTTCTCTTATCTATTTTTTCTCTTCATTGAAAGTATGAGGCTCATCTTGGGATGCACTAAGATTAGAGGGAAAGCCCCCCTCTGTCCTGGTAAGAGCAGCTAGCTCTTCGCTGTTTATCAGGAGTAGACTTGGAACCCAGAGAAGTGTACATGTGCTCATCAGCAATCAGATAGGGGTTCCTTATTTCTTTTGGATGTTGAAGTGCAGGATTCCTTGCTGATATTAAAAAATATGGAGTGCACCATCCCAAGGAGCCAGCCACTATGCCCTGCAGTGCTAGACCCTCCATGGTATGACCAAAGCTGCCTGGGAGAATGAGATGTGCTGACCCTAGGAAAGCAGTGGACTTCTGTGCTTTTCCTTTGAAACTTTCTGTGCTTTGGTCTATGAGCAGTTTCCAGTCTGTTGGTGGAAGAAATGTCTTACCCACCACCGCTCTGCCTGTCTTTTGTCACTGGCTCTTGTATCCTCCATGCATCTGAGCTCTAAGGTGGAATTTAGGTTGTAAAGAATATTAAACTGAAGGCTTAGATGAATTTTTTCAGAAGGTTAGGAATCTAGTCCTTGCAATATTAATTTCTGTGGAGAATTTATTCTTTAGTGCGTGGTAATTCTCAGGTTTATTGTATTACTTTAACATTACTTCTGCAAGACCCTGGCTCTGGCATGGTAATGGCTAGAATGTAGCAAGAAGGTGATAAATGTGTGCTAATCAATGGCTTCCTCATATGCATCTTTTCTCTGATTACTTCCTTTGTCTCCTTTTCTGTTAAATCTAGTCTATGCCATTCCTGTAGCCAGCTTAGGAAATGAGGCATGTTGAAGGCTCATACTATACAACACAGCTGATCACTGTTTCTGAGACCTGTTGTCAATAGTCCTACCTGGCAGGTTTTCATTATTCTCTTCTTTTTTCATTACTATTTCAGATTAATACTAGTGTACATACAATTAGGTTATATTGTTTGCATTTGTTAGGAAAAACTTGAGTGGTGTTGGTTTGTTGCCCATAGCCTTGCGTCATTAGGACTTTGGAGACAAATGCCAGCCTGGCATATGGTGCTGCAAAGGGCCAACAGAAATAGTTAGCTATATGGTAAATGGGGCTGAGAACTCAGTGGATGGGAAAACAAAGTAGGATAAGCCTTTGCTCCAACTCAAAACTCACAGAGCTGACATGAGACGGTGGGTTTTCTATGTGATATAAATGGGGATTTAAGCCAATCTTGCTAAAATCTTAAAAGATAAGAATGACTCGTAAAAGCTCAAGAAGATTTAGGCAGCTGACATTTGGGGTGCAACTAATGTTGAACAAAGAGTAAGACATTACTTGGAATCCAAAGGCATTTTCTTTCAGGACTGGACAAAGAAACTGAGCGAGCAGCATGCATGTGTGTGACCGTGATAAACTCTGTGTGATTTTCTTAGCTGGCTCACAGAAATCTTTTCTAGCACTCTCTTGTCATGTCTGATACAAGTGTTTGTCTTTGGCAAGCCATAGGGTTATTATTATTTTTTTTTGATATTTAGTTTCTTTTGGTCTAGCAGAGAAGAAAAAATTCAGAGAGGTACTAAGATGGTGTGCAACTTCCTGAAGCAAAAAGAAATCAAACATCATGTGTGAGTAAGTGGTGGTTTAAAGAATTGGATAAATGGA
Source organism: Arctocebus calabarensis (assembly GCA_963573935.1). Taxonomy (NCBI): domain Eukaryota; kingdom Metazoa; phylum Chordata; class Mammalia; order Primates; family Lorisidae; genus Arctocebus; species Arctocebus calabarensis. Next base: position 27,150 of record CAUYON010018386.1, read on the forward strand.
CGCTTTCTAAATAGACAGAATGTCCCCACCATAAGCTCTGGTTTAGCAAAAACAGTTGCCTTCAAGAAAAAAATCCAATCACCTCCTTAATTATCCTAAGTCTTTATGAGTGAAACATATTATGCGCATCAGGGGGCCTGTTACTCAACCTTCATCCTCCTTTATTCCCCCTGCCTCCTAATCCTGGATTAAATTTCAAATTGATAAAATGCTTTTGTGGACCAAATTAGTGCAGTAAACACGTAACTGTCTGCCATCAGAACATGCTCATGTTCTTTTAGAAAAACAAGCAGAAAATGATGATGAAAACCATTTGAAAACTGAAGGGGGAAAAAAAAAATAAAAATAATAAAAATGTATTACTTCAGGTGATCCGTGAACTTGGTGGTGGTGAGGGGAGAAACAAAAGATTTCTGGCTTTGATTCATACCTTTAGAGAGGCTTCCTTAATGACTGCTCTTTTGATTCTCCAAAGCCATGCTCATTTATCAGTCTGTGGTTTAATCCAAACCTATCAGGATGAAAATTCAAGGTGGATGAAGGTTAAGTGACAGACATCCTGACTTGAAAACTACAGAGTTGATAAATGTCTATAAAACTTGACTGAAAAGGGCTGAGAGGGAAAAATCTCTCTCTCTGGAGCCACTAGAAACAAAGAAATGGTTTGGGTGGGGGCTGGGGAGGTAGGATGAATCTGATTGAAACAAAAAGAGCATGTTTTATTTTAACAATGCATTTAATTAATTGTGAGTCAGAGGGAAATTCTAAACAGTGCCTCTCCTATATATCAATCCTGATAAATTTAAGGTGATAAGTTTATCGTAGCAAAAGGTAAAGGCATTAATCTTGGAAAAAACGTTTTAACAAAATAATTAGGAAGCTGTCTCTGGCAGCGTTGTTTTGCCAGTTCTCCTGTCCTCATTTGTACCCCCTCCTTTCTGACACCCAGCATGCTCAGTGGACCTCAATATCACCTCCCTTCCTCAAATGTCTTTTGTCTCTCCTCTCTAGACTGCCTCTTGTCCAGTTAATCTTGCCAGATAGTACAAGGTCTGGCATCTAGTAGGTGCTTAATGAATGTTCGCTTAATTGAGGCAAATTGTATTTGAAACTGCTCTTATGAATTGGCTGCCTTTGGTACGTCGCACATAGATGGAACCTCTTTTTGATGGACACAGCTGTCCAATTGAACTTGATATAGTGGTTAAGAACTCAACTCTGGAACCAAACTCAGAGTGGTTTCAGGTAAATTAATTAGCCCTTTTGGCTCCATTATCTCTATTTGGAAAGTGGTTTATAATGGTGTCTACCTCATAAGGTTTTTATAAAGATTAACTGAGTTCCTATTTGTAAATGCTTAGAAAGAAGAAAAATATGATTATTCTGAGCTAAATGGCATGTATGGATCCACATTTCCAGTATTGTGAAAGAACAGAAATCTGTAAATCCCTGGTGCCTGTGGCTAAGTAGATAGGGTGCTGGCCCCATATACCGAGGGTGGTGTATTCAAACCCAGCCCTGGCCAAACCGCAACAAAAAAATGGCAGGTTATTGTGGTGGGCACCTGTAGTCCCAGCTCCTCTGGAGGTTGAGGCAAGAGAATCGCCTGAGCCCAGGAGTTGGAAGTTGCTGTGAGCTGTGCAATGCCACAGCACTCTACCAAGGGTCATAAAGTCAGACTCTGTCTCTACAAAAAAAAAAAAAAAAAAAGGTAAAATTACAAGTGTCTATTAAAAGAAGAAAAATGAAGAATTTGGCACAAGTGACAATGATCTTCTCTACCCACTATGACCTACTTTCTAGAATAAATGAAATCTCAGAAAATACACTAAAACCATACTGAAAAGTGATTAGAATCTAGTATTCAAAGATTATGTCCAAAAAGTACTTCTGTGGGGTCTAACACATCGTCCGTGCAGGGTGACTGCCCTCCCTCAGCAAGGCACGTATAAAGAAAGTAACCTCCTGCTTGTAAATGAATGAATGAATGGTAATAATGATAAGTCATGAGAAGGTTTTTGTGACTACTTCCTTTTTGGAGCCGATACTGACATTTCATTTTTTCTAATTCATGGTTGACTTCTGGGATGGCTCACATTATTCTAGTGGATTCTCTCATTTTTCCCTTCTCCTAATTAAAGAGTAACTGACCTGAGGCAAAGTCCAGATCTTGAATCAGAAGAGCACTCCTTTGGCATGAAAAGTATGAAAACCAAGCTTTTCATTGCTAATACATTTTATTTTTTACTCAGTGGGTGAATTGCTCGGGTTCATCATATCTCCCGTCTTGCAGTGGAAACTTGAAAAACAAATCCTTTGGGAGAGGACACACGTGGATATGGTGGAGCAAGATGCTGTGATAATAGTTGGTGGCATGGTGGGTAGAGAGAGAGTTGGAAGACTGACCCCACCGTGCTCCTCTCTCCAGACTCGCAGAGCCAAGACTCTGCAATGGACTAAACTGTCTCCATGACATGGTCCTGTCACCCAAGAAAGGCACCATGGGACCTCATTCCTTTTAAGTAAAGCATGGTTGGCAGAGACACCAGGCATCCCCCCTTACTCCTTTCTCATGCAGGCCCTTGAGGTGGGAGCCACCTCTACAACTTCATCTCAACAGAGTGGGAGTGCCCTCCTGAACACTGGCAGGAAGGACATTGTGCTCTGCAACCTGTCATTCCACCTCCAGTGTCCTCCCTATTACCAACCTGCTAGTTTCTATGCAACGAAGTGTGTCTTTTGAATACATCCCCTTTTCTTTCAACTCCATCATGAGAATCTTTTTCCTGTAAGTAGTTTGCCAGGAGCAAAGTTTCCTCCAATGATTTTCCAGTGCCCCGTTTTCATTTCCTTCAGAAGCTTTATATTGCTATGTTGTATTCACTTCAGAATTTTAGCATTTAGCTTATTTAAAGAGAGAAACAAATATTATGATAATGACAACAGTCAATAAACAAATGGTAATAATAACAGAGGCCTAAATACAAGAATTAATTAACAAGAAACAGGCAGCAGGCCCAGCTGTCTTGAGCAATTTGGAGACGTGGAAGATGTTCAAAGGGAAGACTTCAGTGCGAAAAAAAACATGTGCCATTGCCATGTACACTACAGATGTGAGCTTTGTCAGCAGCGTCTCTCTCTTTTTACGATAAATCTAATGTTGCTATTATGCTATTACAAGATCACATCAATTATGTCAAATTTAAAAATGCCACGTGACCCAAGAAAGCCAGAGGGAGAAATTGCAATGGTAAAAGCATCACAGATAATTTTATTAGCTTAATCTCAGCATCATGGGATGCATTGTTCTGCTGTCCAGTTGTGAGGCTAAACCTATTTATGCTTTTGTATAACATATGGTATTATATTGAGATGTTTCTTATTTGCATAGGAACTCACTTCACCTTCCAAATAAGAAGTAACAAAGCATGTATGTTAGTGGAAACCATAAGTAGCATGACTGTATAATAGCCTAAATTGGATTAGTTTGGAAAATGAATGAGGATGCTATTAATAATTCTACTGGGACAACAGGCAGAAACCACAGCTGTCCCAGGTAAGTCAGAATGTGTGATTCCCTGAATTATAAAGGCAGAATATAAGGGTTGTATTACTATCAGTCTCCGGGAGATAACTAAAATATTATGAGACTTCAACTTTGTAATTTACTATATTTTAGGTGATAGAACTTAATTTATAATAGAGCCAATTTTACTATATGTAGTCACTTAATAATGAGTAATTAGTGGTATATTTCTCTCCACTGTGATCTTTTCTTTGGTTCTTAACAAAAATCATTTTAAAAATTATTTTATTTTTAATTGGCAAATGATTGAACAATTTCTTTTACCCAATCTTTAAAATTTTACTTTCATTCAATTATTTGACTTCCTAATGGACAGTACTGGAATGTAAGACTCTCTAACACACCTGATGGTATCTAAGGGGTCTCACTGTCACAGGCATGGGACTTGCAGTCAGAACCTCTAGGATCATATTCTTTGCTTTCCAAAAATTACTTCAGCTGATTTCTTTGGAGGTGGAAACCTATAATGCTCTTTTCTGTTCAACCATCCATTCAATTGTACACTGTTAAATCAGGTCAGGAAATTTCTCTCTCGGGCTCCTGAGAGCGACGTGTATGGTCACAAATATTTGTCTTCTCTTTCACCTTACTGAGAAATGCTGAATCCAAACCACCAGCCTACAATGACCTTCCAGAGTTCAGGAAAACGTCACTTGGTTCAGCTGAGACCCAATCGGTGCGATTCACTTAATAAAGAAGTAGCAAGCTTCTCTAGATGCTGAATGGGTTCAGTTTGACCTCTCCATCTTGAACTTTGGTTTCGTTCATTATTTTGAATGGAGACAGTGTGGTTGCACACAATTGCTGACCATCTTACAAATTAAGAGACACATGGCCTCTAAAAAGTCATGGAAGGACTTCTCAGGATGACAGATAATTTTCTGTTGGCTACTCTTGTCTCAGAGCAATTTGATAGTGTTGACTTTTTGGTGCACCTGGAAATACTTCTCTAAACTTTCACCCCCACTAACCCTGAGCTCTACACTGCACTTTGAGACTTCTTGGGCTTCATCTCCAAGGGCCGCTTTTTCAACAGCTAAAGAAGCTGTTTTGTTGGCTGGAGAAAATCCTATGACTTTCTTTTTAGGCTTCCTGACAGCTAAAAACAGCAAGGGAACATTCAAACGTAGACATAAATAATTCAGCAGTGATTTTCCTTGAGTTTCATAACCAATATTAGTTTCTTTCTTTCTTGTCACTGGTCCCATGTCCTTTACTGGGGGGAATAAACTTCCCCTTATTGTTGCCATCAAATTGAACTGGTAGCATATTTGAGGCAGCAGCAAGGAAAAATTGATGATAACCTCACTGGCTACAACCTTATGTGGCCCCAGAATGCTTATAAGATTTCTCCTTTGGTTTTATGTTACATGTCTAAAGGTTTGCTTTTTTTTCTACTTGAAAAAATTTCAATGCTTTATTACAGTGTGTTACCAGGGCTATTTCCCTCCCAAAGAGGAAGCATGATTGTAATAAAAAAGGTCTGACACTTCTTTTTTTTTTTTAATGAAAGCTCTTTTGTACTAGGGCTAGGCCTCAGCTATTAGATGTCTGCCAATTTTTTCTTTGTGGCTTTAGTAATGTGAGTAACCAAATATATTCTCTCTCACCTCTTGAATTGCTTTTTATAGGTAACAGATTAATGAAATATAAATAATTATGAAAATGTGGAGACGGAGGAAGAAAAGAATCTGCCTTCATTTCATCAATCTGCAATGAACTCTTTCCTTTTATAGATTATCTGTCAACTCAAACAAAAAAATCACTTAAAAATTCTGCATGACTCAGTGAGAAAGAGTTTGAACTGGTTCTTTAAAAGGAAAGTATACTTTTCTTAGAAGGGGGAGTATAATTCTGGGTCTTTTCTACTTGATAAAACATCAAAGTTGCCTAATTTTTCTGTTTCCTTTCTTCCTTTCCTTTCCCCAACTGGTTCCTTAACCCTTCTGGTTTCTTTCTTCCTCCTTTTTTGTCCTCTTTGATTTTCATGAGTATGGCTTGCTATATGTCAGAAATTCTTCTAAGCATAGAGAGCAAAGTAGAAATTGACAGTGGAGATGAGGATGAGGAAACTGGCTATTTCCAAAGTCCATGGCACTGCTATTAATAGGTTACAACACGCACTGTGGCAAATGGGGTCATTAAAGTTACATGGGGTAATATGGGAGCACAGAGCACGGGTAGGATGGGGAAGGCTGACATCACCTCCATTTACGGAGATGACATTCTAGCTGGATTTTGATTGAAGAAGAGGAGCTACCTAGCGTTCCAAAGAGAGAGACATCATGGTTCATTGATCCAGCAAGACAAAGTATTGCCGAGTAAGAACTTAAGGTGTAAGAAGAAGCAACTTAGATTTTGAAGGAAAGGTGGAGTGGGGAAAAGGAATGCTTTTGAGGGTGAGGGGGAAACTGATAGTTATTATAAGTCGTTCTGATGCTTGTAATGATTAGGAAAATTTCAATTAAGAGGGAATTGAAATTAAAAGAAGCCAAGTGATTCACTCAAAGTTATGGAGCTACTAAATGGCATTTGGGACTGTTATTTTCACAAAGTTGCCTCCCTAGCTGATCTTCCCTTGATACACAGGTGTAACAGGAAGCAGGGCCCTGGGAGTGGAAGAACAGACCTTTGCATCAGTGGCAAAATGACTCCAAATCATGGAGTCACAGAGCTCTAGGAACTGGCTATTTCCAAAGAAACCCAGAACTAATATATTATATACTTTGTAGCCTCATCTTCCTGGATTGAATAAGATACCTCTAACTATTTGGTATATGCTAGACAAGGAAGGCAGGTAGGATTTTCTGAGGCCATTCGAAGGCTATATCACGAGATCTTGTCAGGGCTGGCTAGCTAATGCTGGGTTAAAAAATAACCTCCAAATATCAGTTCTTTGAGACAAAAAATATTGACCCATCACTCATGCACATGTCCAGCAGGGGTTGGAGGAGTGACTTCCTCCATACAGTTGTCAATCAAAAGCTCAAATGAAGAGAGTTCAAACCATTGTCTTATGACACTGACTTTTCAACACAGAATGTTGGGAATTGTCTCAACAGGGCAGGGGTGCACCAGGGAGGTGAGCATGACTCATAAATGTCTTGGCCTGGAAGTGATAACATATCACTTCTGCTTACATTTTGTCAGAGAAATCTAGTCATATGACCACACTTGATTTCAAAGGTGTGAGGGATCATATTTCTCAAAGTACATGAAAGAATATTGGTCTGCATAAGAAATGTCAACATACCCCACTTTATCTCCACCAAGACTGTAAGACATAATTAAAAATCAATTCTAGATGGCTCTAATACTGTAACCTTTCCTCTTTCTATTTATTTATTCTTTGTACTAATTATAGTAGTCACTGGCTATGTGCATCTTTTAAAATAAAAATTAAATAAAACAAAATATTTATTTCTGCAGTTGTACTAGTTACATTTCAAGTCCCTCATTGCCACCTCATTCAATGGTGAGTAGCTACCATTATGGAAAGTACAGATATAGCACAATTCCATCTTTGCAAAAATTTTATTGGACAGTGATATCAAGCTCTGGGGTCAACAAATGTTTTCTGTAAAAGGCCAAATAACAAATATGTTAGACTTCATGGGACAACTCATTATAGTTACTCAACTCTACTCTTGTAGTGTGAAAGCAACCACAGGCTATGTGGAAGCAAACAGCATAGTTGTGTTGTAATAAAACTTTATCTAAAAAAAAATCAGGCAGCAGGTGGGATTTGGCCCATGGGCCATTTGTTTTCCAACTCCTGGTCTAGAACAATGGTCTCCAAAGGGATGACATCCACTTTTACAAGGCCATTTGTTATGTGTGGTAAGAAAACATTACAACTTACATTTATATTTATGAGAAGAATAAAATTCATTAATCTTTATTTGTATTCATGATCCCAAATGACACTGACTTCTGTCCTGGCTCATTTGCTGGATGATCACATGTGATGGTGGACGTCCTGTAGCCCAAGGGTGTGTATTGTGGTGCTCATAAGCATGTTTTGTTCCCCTCCCCCCTCCTTTTAAAAAATTTATTGAGACATAATGCAACCTACAGAGCCTCGTTATGTGATTTTATGAATTGTATTCCTATAATAATAGGTAATGTTGAGTAAACTAACCCTCTTAAATGAGCACATGATTTAAATATTTCTACAAAGATGCTACTGAGTATTATGCTGTCGTCTCTTGCCTCACTCTGCCCTGTGACAAGGGGTTGGGATTCTGCACACTGTATTTTTGCTTTATCAGTTGGTAAAAGGAGGGAGCAAGAACTTGCTTCTTTCTACTTGTCTGCTGCTTTTGCTATTGTCACCCTCCTTGGTTTTAATTGTTCTCAGCTTTTTTCCACACTCAGAAACTCAAAGGTAGCAGCATGAGCCAGGCACTACTGAATCCTACCCCATGGGCCCATCCTCTGAGTACCTGAAGACCCAGCAATGCTATCTCTTCAGGGGCCCTAGGTCCCAGGTCCGGGGTCCCCCTCCCTCTCTCAGGCTTCTGAGTCTGTTAAGCTCATCTTCTTCCCTTTGACTTCTGCCCCCCAGAAGTTACTAAAGTTACTATCTTTGTGATCACAGTATTCCCTTTTCCCCTTTAAGTCCTAAATACCTCTCGAACCAATTTTCTTTATTAAATTCTCTGTTAAAATAACTAAAATAGTTTGTTTGTTGCTCAGACCCTACCTTCTAGAGAGACCATAGATTAAACACAGTTCATCAGTTAATAATAAAATGGTTGGGGTGACAATATGAAGTAAAAACCATGATGATCTAACCAGACAAGTAATACTTTAAAAAAAAAAAAAGACACTTCCAGGTCAAAGATTTTCATTTAATACTGTTAAGGGTGACTCTCACCTCTGGTTTATATTGTGCTTTAAGATATAAATTAATGATAACAAGAAGACAAAACAATTACCAAGACAATTAAAAACAAAGTAATCAAAACATGAAGAAAAACCTGTAGAATTTTCAGCAATATTCAAAATCAGAGTTACTCAATCATTTACTAAAATTTACTCAACGTGACAATAAATTTTTAGAAACAGCCTTTATGATTTAAAGAATTGTTTTCTGGGTGCAGTCATCATTTTTCACTTTGGTTTAATGCTGTACATTACGGGCTTAAAGCATGTGGCATTCAATAGATAATGTATTTATTAAACGAATGAATACATGTAATTAAAAGTGAAAAGAAAAATTGCACATGCCATTGGGGAATACCTTATTTTTGCAGTTATGGTAAACATAACTAACACTGTATTTGGCAAACAATATGGCAATAAACTAAAATGCATTCCTTTGCCAGCAAATAGTACTGGAAAGCCCAGAGAAAACACTGCTGATCATTTGAAGAAACAAGTACTCAACAAACACATTTGCTATATGGCTGCCTCAAAGTACAGATGGTTCTATCATGCCTCCATTGATGGTATTTATTAGTCTTTGTTTCAATTAAAGAACATAGAAGACCATCTTTGTGACCCATAAAAAAGGGAAAACATCAAATAAGATATTTTTTATAGATTAACTGATGTTCTGAAACAATTGTTTTTTTGAAAATTTGGGTAAGCGTAGCTGCTTTAACTGTAATTGATAAAAAGGATTCTTGGGGTAAAAATCCCAGAGTAAGAACCACAAGTGAAATTCATTTCCTGTGACATTCAACAGCAGAAACATTGCGATGAAGAAGTTGAAGTGCGACATGACCGCAGTGCTACAGGGTGGTTCTGTTAATTTTTTTCTTTTTAAAGTAAGACTTTTAAATATTGCATCTTTATAGTATTTCTAAGGAGATGAAGGGTGACCATGAAATGTGGTTAATTTTTTTTTCTTTTTAAAGTAAGATTTTTAAATATTGCATCTTTATAGTATTTGTAAAGAGATGAAGGGTGACTATGAAAGTAATTTTAACCACATGGAAATTTGTTCTTGAGCCTATGGCAAATTACCTAAAACAGATGCAAAGCTAAAAGCACTTTATTCTTTTACAAACACTCAAATTCTCCAAATTTGCTGACCTTTTATAGGATAACAAGAGCCTTCCTTCAGTACATCCCTTAAAATATATTTTAAAAATATATAGTCTTAATCAGTCCCTTTAACACAAAGGTGATATTTTAATTGTGAATGAGAAAGTAACTGCTTTTCAAAAGATGCTCATGTTATGAAAATAGCGTTTTGAAAAGTGGCATTTGGAAAGGTTACAATTGTTATGTGATTTTGATGTTAAAAATGGTCTAAACATTCTATCAGCATACTTAACATTGGAAAAAATATTCTGACTCATTGATTCGTATTATACATGTTTAAAACGGGTTTTTAAACATGAGAATATAACATTTTCCAACTATTTTATAAAAACAAATATATGAATTTGGGGAGTATAAAAATTTTCTAACTAAATATCCATATAAACTTTGCCTACCTGAAGGGTGAGATTGAAAGACATGTCATATTAAGGTAAGTGTGGGGAGCTTTTTCATTTTCATCTATAAACTTTTCTGCATTTTTTTTATGTCACTCAACTTGAGTTTAAAATCAGATTTTCTAATTGTACCTCAAGTTTTAAATCTGGATTTTTGTAGATAATGAAGCATTGCAATCACATTGCTCTCACTAAAAAATTATATATATTGTATTTTAGTGAGGTTAAATGTAGTTTTGTACCATGAAAAGAAAATAGTAAAATATTACTAAAGTATTAAAACACTAATGTATATAAGACTTCAATAAATTGAAGGTACATGTAATTTCAAGGAAAAACCCTGAACTATTAGAATAGAATATATTTAATAAGCTAATTGAGGGGGGAAATAGGGAATGATATAAAATATACAACCAGTTTGAAGTAAGACAAGAAGGAAAGAAAGAGGGTCATAAAACAAGAGGAACAGGGTGGCACCTGTGGCTCAAAGGAGTGGGGTACCCACCCCATATGCCGGAGGTGGTGGGTTCAAACCCAGCCCAGGCCAAAACCCGCAAACAAACAAACAACAATAATTACAACCTCCCCCCTAAAACCCAAGAGGAACAAATAGAAAGCAAATAGCAAGATGGGAAATTTAAACCCATACATTTTAATATTTGTATTAAACATATATAGATGAATACTCCCATGTTGACTGGCTGGGTAAAAAGTAAATTACAAAAATGCTACTTTCCAAGAGACATACTTAAAATATAAGAATATAGAAGGACTAGACACAAAAATGGGACAATTCTGAATCTGTATGCATCAAATTTGTATGCAAGTTTTCTATGGAAAGTACTATGTTTGTGTCTCTGTCTTTTGGCCTCTGTTGGTCTCTCCTTTTACTTACGTATATTTATATCTCTCTGTATTATCTATTTATCTACCAAAGACAAATTTTCAAACATAGGAGGACATTTTAACACATATCTCTCCATAATTGAAAAAGTAAAAAGGCAATAAGCAGATAGAATATTTAAATAACATGTATAGCAAATATGACCTAATATACAAAGAATCCCACACCTACATTCTATTCATTTGCATGTGAAGCACATATAGGACTATAAATCAAGTCTTAACAACTGTCGAAGGATTCAAAACATTTACATTCCATAGTAGAATTAAACTACAAATTAATGATCAAAAAGATAAAATACTCAGATGTTAAACAAACACTTCTAAGTTATCTCTGGATCAAAAAAGAAATCACAAGGTGAACTAGAACATATTTTAAAAGAATGATAATGACAATGACATATCAGAACTTGCGGAATGTTGGCAAAAGCCAGGTGTAGAGAGAAAGAATGGTTTTAAAATGTCTGTATTAGAAAAGAAGAATGGCTACATACCTAAGCATATACTCTCAGAAAAAAGAATGGTAAATTAAACTAAAATTTATTGATGGGAGAAAATAATAAAGGCAAATTCAGAAATAAAATACACAGGAAATTAATAAACAGAGTAGATCACAAGTACAATTAATTTTTGTGGATACTAATAAAATTCATAAGCCCCTGAGAAGTTTTCCAACTGTAAAGAGACAGGACAGTATTATTAATAGTAATAAAAAACAGTGTATTATCCTGCAACTTAATGTAGTAAATTTGAAAGTTGTGGTAGTATGGACAAATCTGTTGAAAATACAACCTGCTAAAGCCGGCACTAGAGGAAACAGAAAATTCTTCACAGTTTTTTATTTGCAAAACATTGATAGATATGGAAGACCCCAATAAATGGAGGAATATATTGTGTTGATGGATTGGAACACTCATTATTAGAAAGATATCAGTCTCTCAGAGTAAGATTCATGACTGTATTTGTCAAAACCTAGTATCCTTTTCTTTTTAATGTGTGTTTGCATTTTAATTAAAAACCTAATTCTAAACTTTTAGTGGAAACACAAAGGATCAAGAATAGCAAGGAAAATCTTGAGTGGGATGATTTTACCATATACAAAGATTTATAATAAAACTATGGTAATCAGTGTGATATTGCAAAGATTTATTTAAAACTATAATCAGTGTGATGTTGGCATACAGATAATGGATTTGAGCGAAGTCTAGAATTAGAACCATAGACACATGCAGACTTAATTTATTACAATTTACACTTAAGGTTTATAGGGAAAGAACAGTTTCATATTCAATAAATGGTACTTTGTCAATTGCATATCCCTATGTAAAACAGAAAGCTGAATTTCTACTTCATACCAATACAAAAACAAATTGAGGTGGATAGTAGATAAATTGTATAATAATAGAGCTCCAGAAGGTAATTTAGGACAATATTTGTTTGTTTTTTGAGACAGTGTCTTGCTCTGTCACCCTGGATAGAGTGCCATGGCTTCATCATAGCTTACAGCAACCTCAAACTCTTCAGCTCAAGTGATCCTCTTCCCTCTGCCTCCTGAGTAGTTGCACCACCATGCCCACCTGGATAGTTTTTCTATTTTTAGCAGAGATGGTGCCTTGCTCTTGCTCAGGTTGGTCTTGAACGTTTGAGCTCAAGAAATCCACCTGTCTCAGCCTCCCCAAGTGCTAGGATTACGGGCGTGAATCACCATGCCCAGCCAATAGAATATCTTCATAACCTAGAAGCAGGCAAAGATTTTTACATAAGGCATAAAAAGTACTGAGTGTAAAGGAAAAGACTGTTAAATTTTTCCATATCAATAGTAAAAATTTTTTGTATTAAAAAGTCCCTACGTAGAGATTGCAAAACGCAAGCTGCAATTTGGGAGGAGATGTTTGGAATACAGATAACCAAAAAAAGGCTTGTGTTATAAATTTCTTAAATCAATAAGAAAAAGAGACCCCACTTGATAAACAAGTAGGAGAAGCATAGCAACCCTTCACCAGAGATGATCTTCAAATGGCAGATAAAGACACTGAAAGGCACTAAGTCTAGTAACAAGGAAAATGCATGTTGAATGCAAATATTCACAATATATATCAAAATCACAACTCAAGAGGAAAGCTAAATTTAGAGATTGACATTAGCAAGACTTGGTGAGATCGTGGATCAGGTAGAACACTTAATTTGGTGGTAAGAATGGAAGTTAGTCAGCCCCTCTAGAAACTGGTAATATCAGTTATATATGCCCACCCTCTGACCTAGCAGTTTCATTCCTAGGGCTACAGCCAACAAAAATGTGTATATGTGTTTTCATAACAAGATATATGAAATTTATGTTCATAGAACATTTTTTTGAGCAGAAACTGCAAAGAACGCAAATGTGAGATAAGTATATTGTGATATGCTCATTTAATGAGATTTGATACAAAACAAAAATGAATGATGTACTGCTGCATGAAACATGGATTAATCACCCAAATAAAAATCTTTGCAAAAAACTCAACTTAGAAAATATACTATGCTCAAGACCAGTGAGAATAAATTATAGTATTAGAAGCCAGAATATGGATCACCTTGGAAAAAGATTATGCACAAGTTCAAAGGCACAGGAACAGGGTTTCTAGGGGGTAGGTATTATTTTATTTCTTTACCTGGGTGTGGCTATATGGATTTGTCTCATTTATGATAGTTAATTACACTATACATGTATGATTTCTGCACTTTTTCTATTTGTGTTATGCTTTAAAATGTTGTTCGGTGCCTGTGGTTCAGCGGGCTAAGGTGCCAGCCACGTACACCTGAGCTGGTGGGTTCGAAAACAGCCCGGGCCCACCAAACAACAATGACGGCTGCAACCAAAAAATGGCCAGGCATTGTGGTGGGTGTCTGTAGTCTCAGCTACTTGGGAGGCAGAGGCAGGAGACTCGCTTGAGCCCAGGAATTGGAAGTTGCTGTGAGCTATGATGCCATAGCACTCTATCCAGGGTGACAGCTTGAGGCTCTGTCTAAAAAAAAAAAAATGTTGATTTTAAAAATAGAGACAAGAGGGAAAATTAAGCAGTAGAGTGGTCATCTGAATTGTTTTTCATCCTTGTTCTTCTAGCTAAGCTCAGTTGTTCTGGTCAGATGTGGATTTGGGTCTTGGGAAAATGCCATGCATGTTGGTGGTGGGTGTCCTCTGGGGCCTGACGGATCCATGGTTCCTAGTGGGAGTTCTGCTGAGAGATTAGGGGTGTAAGGGGGAGCGAGAGTATTTCCAGAAGAGAGTAAAGCTTTACTTGAGGCTGGTCTTGGAGAAGCTGCCCAGGCTTTGGGTAGGTGCTGCAGTTTGAGTATTTGTTTCCTTTTAAAACTCATGTTTTATTGCCATTGTAGCAAGGATAAAAGGTGGAGCCTGTAAAAGGTGATCAGGCCCTGAGATCTCCACCCTCTTGGATGGCATTGTTGCCTTTAGAAAAGGATGCATTTGGCCATTTCTCACTCTTTCTTGCCTTCTGCTAAGGGAAGATGTAGCAAGGTCCTCACCAGATGCCAGTGCTTAGATACTGTACTTCCCAACCTCCTGAATGGTTTAGCAAATGAACTTATGAACGTTATAACTGACCAGTGTCAGGTATCATGATTTAGCAGCAAAAAGTATAAGATAGTAGAGTTGCCTAAGATATCACAGTGGGCTCTGGGAGGAGGTGGGAAGATGCAATGAATCATTATACTTTTTATAGTTCTCTTGTTCTTATTCAGAAGTTTTTAATCAGTTAAACATAGGGTGTTACTTAAGAAGGGAAAACAGCTTGCCCATAAAACTTGCTGAACAAATCGAACAAAGATGTAAATTTCTTGACAAGCTTAGCTTTATTTAAAAGAGAGTATAAAAGACCAGAATTATCTTTAACTGATGCCAGCCTTGAGAAAGAGTCATCAAAAACTTCAAGTCTGGAAGAAACTTAGGAAAACCTGGATATAATCAACTTTGTGCTTAAGCATGAAATAACTTCCCTTGAAAAATAACTGAAAAAAAAAAAAGAGAGAAATCATATCAAATACTCAGAGAAAAACGAGTTGATGGATGGCATTATAACCATGAAGAGGACATAAAACCATCCTTCCCTGAGTGGCTTTCCCACATGGAGCATTTGCCATCCAGCATTTCACAGATGGTCTCTGATCAGTGAATGAGCTGGTCTTCCGAAAGGAGGGCTTCACTCTCTTCCACTCAGCTTCTCATGTTTGCTATTCATCTCTCACTCCATTGTGAGATCCAGTGGTGCCAGTGTATCCCAGGAAACTGTTCATGGGAAAGGACTCCTTCTGAAGCCACCCTTCCTGAAATACATAAGGATCCTGCGTTTCCTAGTCTGCGAAGTTAATTTCCACCAGTGGGCTTCTTGGCACATCTTTCCTAGCCAGAGCAATGAAATATAATTTGGTGAGAAGTTTTGCTCAATATTTTTTCCCATTGCCTAGATTTCTTTCTACCACCATAATCTAAATTTATAAATGATTACCAGTAGTGTTGATCCAATCTTCAAATGAACCAATTACTGAACACCAGAACTTCAGCGAGTTACTTAAGACCTACATTTAATGAAGCATAGCATGAGCAATTCAACATGTATTTCAAACTGTGAAGCCCAGTTTTGTATGTCAAGTGCTATAATTTAGTAGCGCTCTGTATGTGTGTGAAAGGAAATTATTATTGTTTAAGAAAAGATTTTTTTTTTTTTAAAGACAAGGTCTCATTCTATTGCTCAGTCTGGAGTGCAGTGGTGCAATCATAGCTCTTTGTAACCTTGAACTAGTCGGTTCAAGTGATCCTCCTGTTTCAGCCTCCTGGGCAGCTGACACTACAGGCATATGTCAAAACGCCTGGCTAATTTTTTTATTTTTCATTTTTTGTAGAGACAGATTCTTACTATGTCTCTGAGGCTGGCCTCAAATAGTCCTTCTGCCCCAGCCTCCCAGAATGCTAAGATTACAGGAGTGAGTCACTGTGCCAAGACTATTATTTTTTTAAAAAATTACTATTATATATGTGTATACTTATTATGTATATTAGGTATATGTAAAATGAGTATATTTTTATGCTTACTATTTTTAAAAAATCACTTATATATTGGCTATCACTAATCTAATGAAAACCTAGATTGCTATTTACTAATCTAATTAAAAATTAGATATGATATAAGTATATGTGATATATTTTATAAGATATATATATCACTTATATGTATTAGATATAAATAAGTGATGATATGATATATTATATAAGTATATATGATATATAAGTAATATATAAGTAATTTTTAATTAGATTAGTAATTAGTAATTTAATTTTGGATTAGATTAGTGATATCCAATATATATAAGTAATTTTTTAAGAAATAATAAGTATAAAATAGACTTATTTTATATATCTAAAAATATAGTTTATTATTATTATATGTCTCATATCTATGTTTCATAGATATCTATAAAATACGTATACACATGCATATGTATATCTATATGTGCATCCTAGAGGTACATTATTCTTAATGTTAAGTGTGAAAGATAAAGAGTTTTGGGGATAATGTTCTATATTAATGTGGGGATAATGTTCTATATATCTCTGAGAGCTTCCTTAGAGATAAAAGCGTTTTCTAGTCACATGAGTGGTGACAGCCCACACTCAATAATGAATACTAATTGTTAAATATTCAGGCATTTAGTGAACTGTTATTATGCACAGCTATTATTAAATACTAAGTTCTATAAACTTACAATTAAATAAATTATATAAAATACAAAAATAGTACACTTTCAAAATTATTTCTTCTTAGATATTTGACTACATTTCATTTGTGGTCATGGAGGTTATTTATATCACTCATATCTACGTGGTGTAAATGGCAGGATGTAATGTCCTGCTTCTTTATATCTTCCCAACTCTGCGTTCAGTTACATCAGGTTCATCATCTGAAACTGAGAGTGGTGAGAATATTTACATCACAGAAATCAGAAGACATTATAAGTTGGGCTTGTATTTATTGTTTTGCTGACTGTCCAGGATAAAGCAATGAAGAAAAGTGTTAACAATGCAAATTAAACTTAAAAATTTGTTGTGTAGGTACCCATTACATTGCACAAAGCATAAAACACCGAGGAAATAGTCTTCCAGGGTTCTAAACTATCGTCTGATTCAACAAAGAAGTTGCTCAGAAATGTTCTGGCATTACTCATTGTTGTTTCCCTTTGTCTTACTTATTAAAATAAACAAAAATATCAATCAATCCTCATGTTGAAGCTATGCCTGTCCATTGATTGTAAAAATATGTTGGCTATAAATAACATGTATAAGAGTTAGCCAAAAATTAAGGAATGTATTCTGTGAGAAATCACTGACCTTATGGAATTCAGAATAAAAGTGTTCTATATTTCATAATATTTGTTAATTATGTGTGCTAACATCACTTGTATGAATGAGATTTATGATAAACTTATTTTTGTATGTATATACATGCAGGTATTTCCCATTTCCACAGAACTGGTTGTTAAAAGTTTGCCAGCACAGCAGTTGTTACACTTGATTTCTGATTACTTATAAGCCATAATCAGAACTGCAATCTATTCTCCACTTTCTGACAGTGCTTCTTAAAAATATATGATGGTGAGTCTTGATGTGCTTTTTGCTGGACATAGACTATATTCCCTATATAGCATCAACTTTCCTGGAGACTCACAGGAAACATTAAAATCTCTGAGAAGTCCTTCAGTGGGGAAGCAGTTAGTACTGTATTAGCATAGTGATTCCCAAACTTTTTGACTACTGACTCTTTTTTCTCTCTCTGTGTGAATATTGATTTCACAATTTGAAAAATGCTGCTTTAGAGATTCATTAACCAGTTTCATTTGTTGGATTGTTTATGACCAGGTCATATGGTTTCAAATATAGTTCACTATTCACCTTGATCCTATGATTCAATGAGTTAGTAGTTAAAAGGCATCTTTTTGAGTAAGTGCTCAAAAATCTTATTTTCTTACCGAAAGCAAATGTATGACAGGTTACAAATAAATCAGTTCAATGACTGAATTCGTCGGAATCTCTCAGACTTTCTTTGGGAATTCTGTTAATAACATCTGACCTTGACTTTTGTGGTGGTTTTAATCCTTTGGCTGCTGGATCTTCCTTGTATAAACCAGTTCTCTCCCAGGAAGTATTAGGCATATAATGAGGAATGGAAACATCTCTGTGAAGCAGCAATGATCACACTGAGTGCCTAGTTAAAACATCATCTGTGTGACTTTCATCATTGTGGAGGTACTTAAACAATTTCTCAAAGGGAAAAATAATATGTACAGTATGTTCACTGATTATTTTTGCAACATAACTGGAATTGCCTTTCAATCTCTACCATCTGCCATAAATATATGGCAGGTACTATAGTGTCTTTAGAAACTTGGTTTTAACATACATCACTATCATGTTAACAACTATGCTCTAAGAGTATATGTAAACTCTCAAGATGGAAAAGGATCTTAAACCACATTTCGTTCCATCCTAACCTCAACAGTATCTCAACTCTGGATGTCTGTTTTCATTTTGAATGATTCCTGTAGCAGCTATCTGAGGACTGAGGAAGCCAGTCTATAATTGGTGTATATATTTGTGTATCTATGTATATGTACATATGTATACACATACATAGAACATATATTTGTTAGAAAGTTTTCACTTACATTGATTCAAAGCCATTTTCTTATAACTTCAGCCCACCCAGTGGTTCTAGGACTTCCATCCACGCCTTCATACAAAGAAATTTTATTCCTCTTTTTATTTACTCTGACATGGGAGTTCTGTAGCATTTGAAAAGGCTACTCTTTGAGTCTCCTTACTCTCATTTCCTTTCCAGACCAATGGCATCAATTGTTCTCATATAATTTTTACTGACCTATAGATCTTATCTGTGTGCATTTCATTTTGAGAGTGTCACCCTTTAAATTAAATACTCCAGGGAAGATCTAGGTGGTACAATGCAGAAAGAGACCATTGGCTTCCTTATCTGTGACACTGAGATATTTCTTCTAACTTCATGTTACGATTGTCTTGAACCACTGGGTTTGTAGCTGAAACCTCCAGTATTTAGGTTTGCATAGTGGCTGCTGACTAAGACACACCATTCCGTCATACCCTTTATGGTCTTATTCATTTCTGTCAGATGATATTTGGCCCATCATTCTTGTCCATTGCTCAGCTTTGTGAATTTGCTTTTTTCATCTTAGTATTTATTTTTTTAGTTTTGTTTCTAAGTTACTAATCAAAGTGTTGAAACTAAAACTCTGTAATGGCATTATATTTTTTCTTTTTTGTTAATATTAAATACAACAATATGATCACAGTATAAGGCTTTTGCAGTCATTAGTTTTTATTCTATTTTTATGAGGTTACATTGAAATTATGTTAATAATGTTAGTAGTTTATATATTTTGGACCCTCAATAACTACTCAGTGTAATACCTCAAAATGCTAATCATTCATTAGGTGTTAAAATTTAAATATTGAACCTACAAAAGCTAAATAAAAATGACTAAGTCTAATATTAATTTACAAGAATTTCAAGGGACCTAATAGTTTAGAATTCAAATTTTTAAAATGTGGAAGAATATTGAGTGAAATTTATAGTATCTTACTAGGCTGTCAATCTTTTTTCTTAAAACTTACATTTGTAAACAATTTGATGACTATCATGATAAACGAACTTGTAATTCCTTGAATTTATCAAATAATTTAGGCAGAGAGGGCTTGGTGCAAAACTTAATGACAATTATCCTGTACAGTTTGTGTCCAATGCATAGTAAGAAACAGAATACAATTGTTCACAGTTTTCACTTTTCTTCCAAATACAATGAAAATTCTTAGCATATGAAGCACATGAAGCAGACTGACTGATTATGACTCTAAGTATGTTTTGGCTCACCGTTTTACAACATAGGATCTGCTCAAGTTTTGAGGTGAAGGTAAAGATTGTAGTATGTTAGTAATAAATGAATTAGATTTCATTGCTTCCCTATGTAAGTCCTCCACTACCTCCTTATTCTAATAAGCAAGAAATGTACACTACTTGACTTGACTTTCAAGATAGAATCTCCCCTTTCTTTCCTCCCCTGCCTTAAACACACCATCTTATATCTGTACCATAAACTAAATGGATCCATCTTGCTTGAAGACTTTTCACCAGCCATCAGCAAAGATCTCCCTGTAGGCCCAAAGTCCAGATCTTTGAATGGCCCCTTTCTTCTTACATTTCAAGTGTCTGTCCCCAAATCATCTTCTTAGAGGTGTTTCTAGACCCCTCTATCAGAGTAATCCTTCTTTCTTCCTCACATGCTCTTAATCATAAATGACTTTTTTTATTCATGGCTCTTAATACTCCTGGAAACCATCTTGTTTTATTTATGTGATTATTGTCTGGCTGGCAACGATAGAACATAAGCTCTATGAAGGGAAGGACATCATCTTATTTATTAGTCCTTATGCCTGGAACAGTGTCTGGCATCTAGTAGGCACACAACAAGTATTTGTCAAAAGGATGAATGAGTTAATTCTTTTTTTTTCAATTTTGTTTTATTGTTTGAGATTCATTGAGGGTACAAAGAATTAGGTCACACTGATTGCATTTGTTAGGTAAAATCCCCCCTACCCCTTTTTTTTGAGACAGAGCCTCAGGCTGTCACCCTGGATAGAGTGCTGTAGCATCACAGCTCACAGCAACCTCCAACTCCTGGGCTCAAGCGAATCTCCTGCCTCTGACTCCCAAGTAGCTGGGTCTACAGGTGCCCACCACAACACCCGGCCATTTTTGGTTGCAGCTGTCATTGTTTGGTGGGCTGGGCTGGATTCGAACCATCCAGCTCAGGTGTACGTAGCTGGCGCCTTAGCTCAGAGGTCTTCAGCTTGAACCACAGGCACCGAACTGGCAAAATCTCTGTTATACTTGTGCCACACACCATGATCCCTATCTCCCTCCCTCCTCCCCTCTCCCCACTACCTCATTCTCCTACCCACCCCTTGTATTAGCTCATATACTGGCTTCATATTAGAATTGAGTACATTGGATTGTTGCTTCTCCATTCTTGTGATGCTTTACTAAGAAGAATGTGTTCCATTGACATCCAGGTTAATACAAAAGATATATGAAGTCTCCATATTTTTTAATGGCTGAATATTATTCCATATGCCACATATATGTTTCATATATATTTTATATATGCGGTATATATGTTTCATATATGTGGTATGCATATACCACAGCTTGTTAATCCATTCCTGTGTTGGTGAACTTTTTCCCCCACATTTTAGTGATTGTAAATTGAGCTGCGATAAACAGTCTAGTGCAAATGTCCTTATGATAAAAGGATTTTTTTTTTCTTCTGAGTAGATTCCTATTAATGACATTGCAGGATCAAATGGGAGGTCTAATTTGAGTTCTTTGAGGATTTTCCATACGTCCTTCCAAAAAGGTTGTATTAGTTTGCAGTCCCACTAGCAGCATAAGTGTTCCCTTCTTTACACATCCATGCCAGCATCTGCACTTTGTGATTTGGGCCATTCTCATTGGGGTTAGGTGATAGGTCAGAGTAGTTTTGATTTGCATTTCTCTAATGATTGGGGATAAGGAGCATTTTTTCATGTTTGTTAGCCATCCATCTGTCTTCTTTGGAGAAGGTTCTATTTGTGTCTCTTATGGGATATATGGGATTTTTTTTTTTTTTGGTTGTTGTTGTTGGTTAATTTGAGTTCTCAGTAGACTGTAGTTATAAAGCTTTTGTCTTATTCATAATATGCGAGTATCTTTTCCCATTCTAAAGGTTGTCTATTTTCTTTGGTGGTTATTTTCTTAGCTGTACAAAAACCTTTTCAGTTTAATTAAGTCCCATTTTTTTTTTATTGGTTCAATTACCATGTAAGTCTTCTTTATAAAATCTTTCCCCAGGCCAATGTCGTCACGTGTTTCCCCCATGTTTTCTTTGAGGAATTTTTTTCATGCCTTATATTTAAATCTTTTAACCTTCTGAAACTAATTTTTATAAGTGGTGAGAGATATGGGTCTACTTTCAGTCATTTACATGTGATTATCCAGTTCTCCCAACACCATTTATTAAATAGGGATTCTTTTCCCTAGTATATGTTCTTGTTTTGTTTATCAAAGATCAAGTGGTTGTAAGATGTTAGTTTCATCTCATGTTTTTTTATTTGGTTATAAATATCAACGTCTCTATTTTTTGCCAATACCATGCTATTTTGATCACTATGGCCTTGTATTGTAGCCTAAAGACTGGTAGGCAGATAACCCCAGCTTTGTTTTTGTTAAAAATTGCCTTGGCTATATGGGTGTTTTTCTTGTTCCGTACAAAATGAAGAATTATTTTTTCCAGATCTTGAAAGTATGGTGATGATATTTTAAGAGGGATTGAACTGAATGTGTAGGTTCCTTTGGGAAATATAGACATTTTAACAATGTTGATTCTTCCCAGCCATGAGCATGGTATATTCTTCCATTTTTTTTTATCTTCTGCTATTTCTTTTCTTAGGGTTTTATAATTTTCTGAATACAGGTCCTTCACCTCTTTTGTTAGATATATTCCTAGGTATTTCATTCTCTTTGAGGCTACTGTGAAGGGAATTGTGTCCTTGATTATCTTCTCATTTTGGCTGTTATTGGCATATACAAAGGCTACTGATTTGTGGACATTGATTTTATATTTTGAGACATTACTGTATTTTTTTTATCACTTTCAGGAGTCCTGTGATGGACTCTTTGGGATTTTCTTTTTTTTTCTTCCTTTTTAAATTAAATTTATTTTATTTTATTTTTTTTTAGTTTTTTGAACTAGGTTACATTGTATTTTTTAGGTAAAGTCCCCCTTATATGTATTCCACAAGAGGTGTGCCATACACCATGACCCTCTATCGCTATCTTCTCCCCTCTTGCTGGTTCCTCATTCCCTTCATCTTGTATTAGATCATCTAATGCCTTCATATTAGAATTGAGTACATTAGATTCTTAATTCTACATTCTTTTTTTTTCTATTTTTTTTAAATTAAATGATAGCTTTGTACATTAATGCAAGCATGGGGTACAATGTGCTGGTTTTATATACAATTTGAAATATTTTCATCAAACTGGTTAACATAGCCTTCTTGGCATTTTTTAGTTATTGTGTTAAGATATTTATATTCTACACCTAGTAAAATTTCACATGAACCCATGTAAGATGCACCATAGATGTGGTCTCACCAATTACCCTCCCTCCACCCATCCTTCTCTCTCCTCTCCCCTCCATCTTCCCTTTCCCCTTCTTCCTGGGCTATAATTAGGGTATAGCTTTCAAAAGAAAGCTATAAATTGGTTTCATAGTTGGGATGAGTACATTGGATACTTTTTCTTCCATTCTTGAGATATTTTGCTAAGAAGAATATGTTCCAACTCTATCCATATAAACACGAAAGAGGTAAAGTCTCCATCTTTCTTTAAGGCTGCATAATATTCCATGGTGTACATACAGCACAATTTATTTCTCCATTTGTTGGTCAGTGGGCACTTGGGCTTCTTCCACGACTTAGAAATTAAGAATTGGGCTGCAACAAACATTCTGGTACAAATATCTTTGTTATAATGTGATTTTTGGTCTTCTGGATATATACCTAGTAGAGGAATTGTAGGATTGAATGGCAGGACTATTTTTAGATCTCCAAGTGATCTCCAAACATCTTTCCAGAAGGAACTTATTAGTTTGTATTCCCACCAGCAGTGTAGATGTGTTCCCATTTCTCCATATCCACAACAACATCTCTGGTTTTGGGATTTTGTGATGTGAGCTAATCTTACTGGAGTTAGGTGATATCTCAAAGTAGTTTTGATTTGCATTTCTCTGATGATTAAGGATGATGAGCATTTTTTCATACACCTGTAGGCCGTGCACCTGTCTTCTTCAGAGAAGTTTCTCTTCAAGTCACTTGCCACCCTAAGATGGTATCACTTGTTCTTTTCTTGATACTATATTTGAGTTCTCTGTGGATTCTGGTTATTAAACCTTTGTCTGAGGCATAACCTGCAAATATTTTCTCCTATTCTGAGGGTTGTTTGCTTGCTTTACTTACTGTGTTCTTGGCTGTGCAGAAGCTTTTCAGTTTGATTAGGTCCCAGTAGTGTATTTTTGGTGTTGCTTCAATTGCCTGGGGGATCCTCCTCATAAATATTTGCCCTTGCTAATTTCTTCAAGTATTTTCCCTACACTTTCTTCTAGTATTTTTAGTTTCATATCTTAAGTTTAAATCTTTAATTCAGCGAGAGTCTATCTTAGTTAATGGTGAAAGGTGTGGGTCTAATTTCAATCTTCTACAGGTTGCCAGCCAGTTTACCCAGCACCATTTGTTAAATAGGGAATCTTTTCCCCACTGAATGTTTTTATTTGGCTTGTCAAAGATCAAATAACATTAGGTAACTGGGTTCATCACTTGGTTCTCTATTCTGTTACATACATCTACCTCTCTGTTTTTGTGCCAGCACCATGCTATTTTGATCACTATCAATTTATAGTATAGTCTGAGATCTGGTAGTGTAATTCCTCCTGCTTTGTTTTTATTTCTGAGTAATGTCTTGTCTAGTCAAGGTTTTTGCTGATTCCATATAAAATGATGTATTATTTTTTCAAGCTCTTTAAAGTATGACAGTGGAGATTTAATAGGAATTGCATTAAAATTGTGTATTGCTTTGGGCAATATGGACATTTTAACAATGTTGATTCTTCCCAGCCATGAGCATGGTATGTTTTTTTATTTGTTAACATCTTCAGCTATTTCTTTTCTTAGAGTTTCATAGTTCTCATTATAGAGAGCTTTCACATCCTTTGTTAGGTAAACTCCCAAATATTTCATCTTCTTTGGCACTATTGTAAAGGGAATAGTGTCCTTGACTGTTTTTTCAGCTTGACTATTGTTGGTATATATAAAAGCTACAGATTTGTGAGTATTGATTTTGTAACCTGAGACACTTCTATATTTCTTGATCACTTCTAAGAGTTTTGTAGTTGAATCCCTGGGGTTTTCGAGATATACAATCATATCATCTGCAAAGAGTGAAAGTTTGATCTCTTCTGATCCTATATGGTTATGCTTGATCACCTTTTCTTGCCTAATGGTGATGGCTAAGACTTCCATTACAATGTTAAAAAGTAGTGGAACCAATGGGCAACCTTGCCTAATTCCTGATCTGAGTGGAAATGATTTCTATTTAACTCCATTCAATATGATATTGGCTGTAGGTTTGCTGTAGTTGGTCTCTATCAGTTTAAGAAATGTCCCTTCTATACCCATTTTCTTAAGCATGCTGATCATGAAAGGATGCTGGATATTATCAAAAGCTTTTTCTGCATTAATTGAGAGAATGATATGGTCTTTGCTTTTTAATTTGTTTATGTGATGAATTATATTTATAGATTTATGTACATTGAACCAGCCTTAAGATGCTGGGATAAAACCCACTTGGTCATGGTGTATAATTTGTTTGATGTGTTACTGGATTCTGTTTGCTAGGATCTTGTTGAATATTTTTGCATCAATAGTCATTAGTGATATTGGTCTATAATTTTCTTTTATTGTTTGGTCATTTCCTGCTTTGAGGATCAAGGTGATGTTTGCTTTATAGAATGTGTTGAGTAATATTCCTTCTTTTTCTATATTTTGAAAAAGGTTGAGTAATATAGGTACTAATTCTGATATGAAGCCATCTGGTCCTGTGCTTTTCTTTTTTGGGAGATTTTGTATAGTTGATGCTATTTCAGAACTTGATATAGGACTATTCAACATTTCTACTTCATTCTGGCTAAGTCTAGGAAGGTAGCATACTTCCAAGTATCGGTCTATTTCTTTCAGATTTTCATATTTCTGAGAATAGAGTTTCTTATAATATTGATTAATGATTTTTTAAAAATTTCTGAGAAGTCTGTTGTTATTTTGTCTTTATCATTTCTGATTGATGAAATTAGAGATTTTACTCTTTTTTTCCTGATTAGGTTAGCCAAAGGTTTATCTATTTTATTGACCTTTTTAACAAACCAACTTTTTGATTTATTGATCTGTTGTATAATTCTTTTGTTTTCAATTTCATTTAATTCTGCTCTAATTTTGGTTATTTTTTTCCTTCTGCTGAGTTTCAGATTGGAATGTTCTTCCTTTTCCAGTTGCTTGAGATGTCCCATTAAGTTGTTAACGTCCTCTCTTTCTGTTCTCTTGTAGTGCTATAAATTTCTCTCTTAGGACTGTCTTTGCAGTATCCTTGAGGTTCTGATAATTTGTATGTTCATTATCATTTTGTTCCAACAATTTGGTAATTGACTTCTTAATCTTGTCTATGACCTAGCTGTCATTCAGCATAAGGTTGTTTAGCTTTCA
Source organism: Arctocebus calabarensis (assembly GCA_963573935.1). Lineage (NCBI taxonomy): Eukaryota > Metazoa > Chordata > Mammalia > Primates > Lorisidae > Arctocebus > Arctocebus calabarensis. Next base: position 53,518 of record CAUYON010018386.1, read on the forward strand.
TGTTTTTGTATAAGTATGCAGATTCCTGTTACTGAGTTCTACTTTTATTCTGTCATGGTCTGAGAAGATGCAAGCAATATTTCTCTTCTTTTAAATTTGCTGAGGTTAGACTTGTGACCTAAGATGTGGTCAGTTTTGGAGTATGTTCCATGAGCTGATGAGAAGAATGTGTATTCAGTTTTGTTAGGATGAAATGTTTGGTAGATGTCTGTTAAATCCAAATGTTGAATGGTTAAGTTTAAGTCTAAAATTTCTTTGCCTAGCTTCTTATTGGAGGATCTATCCAGTACTGCCCAAGGAGTGCTAAAATTTCTGACTATTATTGAGCTGGAAGAAATCAAGTTGCTTATGTCTGTTAGAGTATGTTTTATAAATTGAGACACATTCTGGTTGGGTGCATAAATGTTAATAATTGAAATCTCATCATGTTGAGTGTTATCTTTAACAAATATGAAGTAACCATCCATGTCTTTCCTTACTTTTGTTGTTTTAAAACCTATTGCATGTGCAAATAAAATTGATTCTTTTTTCTGATTTCCATTTGCCTGGAATATAGATGACCATCCCTTCACCCTGAGATTATATTTATCTTTTAAGGTAAGATGAGATTCTTGCATGCAGCAGATATCTGGCCTGAGATTTTGTATCCAGTCAGCCAACTTGTGCCTCTTTTGCGGACAATTTAAGCCATTCACATTAATTGAGATTATTGATAAGCCTGTTAGAATTTGGGTATCATAGTAGAAAGTCCTTGGGTGATAGTCAAGCTGAAAAAACAGTCAAGGATTCTATCCCTTTCACAGTAGTACCAAAGAAGACGGAGAAACTTTTAAGAAAGGAAAAGTCAATCAATGCAGCAAAACTTATCGTTGTCTTAAGAAACTGCCTCAGCCACCCCAACCTTCAGCAACTACCATCCTGATTAATCAGCAGCCATCAATACTGAACCGCCAAGACCTTCAACCAGCAAAATAATTAAGACTCCTTGAACGTTCAAATTATTGTTAGCATTTTTAAACAAGAAAGTATTTTTTAATTAAGCTATGTACTTTTTCTAGGTGTAATGTTATTTCACTTAATAGAGTATAGGATAGTGTGAACATAACTCTTATGTGTATTGCAAACACAAAATATATGTGATTTGCTTTTTCCCGATATTTGCTTTATTGTGATGGTCTGGAACTAAGCTGCAGTATCTCTGAGGTGTGCCTGGATTTGGTTTTCTCTCTTTATTCAACTAACATGGTTAATTACATTGATTAGTTTTCAAATATTAAATCAATCTTGTATTCCTAGAATAAATACTTCTTTGGTTATGATATATAATCCTTTTTATATAATGCTAAATTTGATTTGCTAATATTTTAAAGCCATTTTTATGTTTATATTCACAAATAATATTGATTTCTAGTTCACATGTTGTTTTTGCTTGGTGTTGGAATCAGAGTAATTCTGGATTTATAAAATAAGGTTGGAAAGTTTTTCCTAGTACTCTCTTCTCTGAAAGAGTTTGTGAATGATGATTATTATTTTTCCTAAAATATTTGATAAAATTCACCTTTGAAGGCATCTAGGTCCAACATTTTTTTTGTAAAGTTTCTAATTATAAATTAAAATTTTTAAATTCATATAGAGCTGTTCAATTTTTAAAATATTTTTCATGTATGATTTAGGAATTTTCTCATTTCATTTAGGTTGCCAAATTTATTGGCACAAAGTTATTTACAATATCTTTTTATAATCCTGCAATTCACTTATTAATTCTTTTAATGTGCATAGAATCTGAGTAAGGCAATCTCTTTTATTCCTGGTGTTGGTAATTTTCTTTCCCCTCTGTTTCCTTTTCTCTTTGCCTCTTCCCTTTCATCCTCCCACCCATCCTTCTTTCCTTCCTGTCTTTCCTTCTTTCTTTCCTTTTCCTTTCCCCTTCCCCATTTTCCCTGTTGTTTCTCCTGCCCTTCATATGAGCTATGCTCACCCTTTAATGTCTAGCTGCTCTTTTAGCCTGGTAAGTCTACTAGCTCAACAGACAAATCCTAAGATTTCGTTTAATTTTGCTGTATGGCCGGAGCAGACTGGGTTTTTCTCTAGGCCTCTATTTGTCAAAACTCTGTCTATGCCTGGTTTGCTTTTTAAGAATATGGGTTCTCATGAGCAGAGGGAATGTGCTCGGTAGGAGGAAGAACAGAATCTTGATTTACTTCACAACCCTAACCAAAAGTACTACCTCCTCTACCGTGATTTATTTGTGTGCCCTTGGGGATGCTTTATTCAAGAGTCCTTTCCTGAAAATTGAATGATGAATATGAGTAACACTCTTGCTTTAAAAATCTTCAGTGATTTCTTATTGTTATAGAACAAAGTACATAGCTCTCTGTTCAGAAAGTCTCTTTCTCTATAGTCTTCTAAATTTTCTACCTTCCTGTTTCCTTGTTTCCATCATGACCTCTCTCTCCAGTGGAGACGGTTTACTGACTATTTTACCAGCATATCCAGGGATTTATGCTTCTGTGCCTTCACATTTGTAAGACGATCCCACTTGTTAGTTTCTCCAAGTTCCCCAGTTTCTCTAAGTTGAAGAACTGAAGCCCAGAGCACAAATCAATCAAACCCACACATTTTACTAGAGGGAAGGGGAATCAGAACTTAATTTAGAGTTTTTATTTCCTAGCCTGAGTGGTTCGACTTTTATCTGGTGTGAGAAACAGGGGGCCTTTTTAGGGTCTGTGAATGACAAACTTATTTTTAAATAGAAGAGGAGAATATGAAACTTGTAACGGGTATAAGAGCCAAGGGGCTGAGGTATGGCGGAGGGTAGAGACTAGGTCAGAGGTAACAGGATGAATAGAAAGATATAGATTTAAAGACATATGAAGGAAACTACTGACAGCACATTCAAGGCTCTATAAATGAAGAACTGGCAGATTATAAATGAAAAATAAAGTTTGTGCCACACTTTAAAAGTTTTTTGTTTGCCCTAAATTTTATTATATTGTGTTTGTTATAATAAATATGGACTATTTTTATTTATTTAGCCATCTCCTCCTTTCAGGCATCATTCTAGACACTGGGGAAACAAGAGTGCGCCATTTATTTAATGAATGAACATGATCTCCCCATCAAAATGCATATGCCCCAAATCTTGTTAAGGCTTTGGGAAAAAATGATTCTGCATGGTTTGTTTCTTGAGAAGATGAAGTAACAATCCTGATTTTGGGATTATTTAGGAATATATTCCAAGTTTGCCTGTGGATAACTCCACACAGCAGGCATGAAGTCAGTATATATGTGTTTGTGGGTAAGGAACAAAAATTATTATTTTAAACTGCATCAAACTGCCAGGTATGGTGGTTTATGCCTGTAATCCCAGCACTCTGGGAGGCTGAGGTGGGTGGATTGGTTGAGTTCATAAGTTTGAGACCAGCCTGAGCAAAAAGCACAAACCTGTCTCTACTAAAAGTAGAAAAACTGAGGCAAGAGGATCGCTTGAGCCCAAGGGTTTGAGGTTGCTGTGAGCTATGATGCCATAGCACTCTGCCCAGGATGACAACTTGAGACTGTCTTAAAAAAAAAAAATAAAAAATGAAATAAACGGCATCAAAAAGGTTTAAGATTAATGTTTTATGGCACATTATACTTGCTAAAGGATAAAATAAAGAAAATGCATTGTAAACTGAAGAATATCTCATTTTCCACTTAAGAAAAAAAACACTTGCAATGGGTTTGTTAGAGATCATGCAACTCCTAATGGAATATATCAAAATAAGCATTTAAAAATTTTTGAGACATTGCTTTGCATATTTTTTCCAGAATATACTTAGATCCTCAAATTATAGTTTTTCTTATATGTATGTTTAAAAAAGAAAGTTATAAAAATTATTAGTCATAGACATTCAAAATATTATTAGATAAATGCAAAATAGTTACTTCACTAGGATTTGACAAGTAACCCCTTAGGTTAGGTTTAAAATATCTGACAGTTCAAAAGTGTCACCTCCTTTAAAATTATTATTACTAGAATCCTATGAACTAAAGGCACTCTCCTTTCTCTAGCCATTACCATTTATTCTTTATCATTGTCTCAGAACTAAGGGCATGAAAACACAAACTGAGAGGTATTATAAAATTAACCAAAATAAGAGGTTCAAAAACACACTTTTAATACTTTCAACACATTTGAAATGCTTTTTGTTAGTCTTTAAGTCTCACACTCTAGTTACATATCCGCTCAGCCCCACGGATTGAGGGCCTCGCCATGGATCAGTCCTGGTGCCCAGTACGGGAGGAGGCATGCAGAGATGAACAAGCAGAAGGGCCCGTGTGTGAAAGTGCTTTCTTTCCGTCTGTCTGATCACCCTGGCCTCCTTTCTGCAAGAATCCATTACTTAGTTTAGCCCAAATCCCTCCTTACCCTGGTACTGCCTTTTGATAATTTTCTGTCCGCTCACTCCTACCCTGCTCCTTGCTGTGAGCTCCCACTTACCCTTGCTATATTCAGAATTGAGCCTGGTTCTATATTAAGGTTTCTTGTCTTCTAATTGCAATAATCATAAATGTAGTCTTTTTTTCCTTATCATTTTAGCTATTGTTCAGCTCTGGTTTTTCTTTGATAAAGAAAATAAATAAGACATGCAATAGGAAATAAGTAGGTGGGTAGTGTATTTTAGACAGGGTGACCAGAAAGACCCTACCGAGAGGTATGAGGTCACGTCAGTCAGAATCCCCTTATCCCTTTTTGTTTCCTCTTAGTTATTTTCCATTCACTGATCTGTACTCTGCTCTCTGGCTATAAAGTCCCCCTTGCCCGTCCTGGGTTTGGAGTTAACGCAGTCTTTCTAACCCATGGCTGCACTCTGTTGGCAGTAGTCCCTGTATCTATCACAGCAGTACTGAATGAAGTCTTCCTTACCATGCTTTTACAAATGTCATATAATCATTTTTTCATTAACACTGCTCAGCATTTCAGAAGGTGAACATTGCTAGAAGTTCCATGATACCAGCAGCCTAATGAAAACACAAAGTATTGGATGTTCCAGATCCTTGTCATTGACTGATATAGGCGGCCAGGAGGATGGGGAAGAGAGCGTTAGCAGAGTCAGCACAGCCGTCACCATGGCTCTGAACTCCTTTTCACTTATCAAACAGATAAAGTGAGAGGTTGGCCTGGCAGAGAAGCTGTTCTTTCCTTGTCATTACTGGCTTAGTCTCCTTGCCAGGAGATAACTTAGTTACCGTGGGCTCCTAAAAGTGTTCTTTGGCAGCCCTGCCTGAATCAAGAGTGTGATTTCATGCTTATTCTTTTCTGCAGCTTGTACTTGACTGTGATCTTTGAAAATGAACTCTAAATTTTAATAAATGGCCTATACTTCAGCTATTATTTTCACTTTAACTATCTTTTAACTATTAGCTATTATTTTCACGTTAACTATCTTTTATGTATCTGCTAATCGATATCAACAAAATGTAGATTTTTGCCTTGTAAAAAGCACTTGTACTTTCTTTTATAGAGCAGTGTGTGAGTGGGAAGATCTTGACAGTAAAAAAGAAAAGTATGCCTTCCACAATTCTTTTCTTATGGTAACCAGTCTTACTTGAGGCTATCAAAATGCCAGCAGGTGATTTCTTTTCTATTGAAGTACAATGCAGCATAACTATTCTCTTTTTTCACAGAAAGCATTTAAATCAGAGTGGGTTTGCTGCCTCTATCTAAGAGCTGAAGGCCAAGAGGTGCATAGCATTCATGAAGATGAGAGATAGGTTTGCTTTGTAACAGGCTTTTGTTTTTTTAATGAACAAATACTTTTAGACATATTGAGACCCTTGTCTTTTGAGTCATTTGATTAATGTGATGCACAAAATTAGTCACAGGAACAATATGGTTAACATTTGATTTTCAAACTCAGACAAGACATTGTAAAAAGTATAATCCCTTGTTTTCCTTTAAAATTTCAAAAGCCAAGAGAAAAAAAGTTTCAAGATATTGATATTTTTATTCTGAATTTTAAAAAACCAGTAGAGGAAAAACAAATCAAGGATTTCTTGTTGGAGAAGGAAAAACATGTGGCTCCTCCCTTCCCACTGTAGCACGATGTTCAGGGCTCCCTGCTTCTCTTTTCTTCCTTCTTCTTCTTTCTTTCTTGTTTTTTTTCTCTTTTTAAGACAGAGCCTCAAGCTGTCACCCTGGGTAGAAGCAACCTCCAATTCCTGGGCTCCAGCGAGTCTCTTGCCTCTGCCTCCCAAGTAGCTGGGACTGCAGGCACCTGCCACAACGCCGGCCATTTTTTTTTTTTTTTTTGGTTGCATCATCATTGTTCTTTGGTGGGCCGGGCTGGATTCGAACTTGCTAGCTCAGGTGTACGTGGCTGGTGCCTTAGGCCATTGAACCACAGGTGCGGAGCCCCTTCTTCTTTCAAAGGTGGAGATTGGCTAATCTGAATAGTCAGTGTCTAGTAAAATTGGTGAACACTGCATACTAAAAGGCAGTGTTCCACTGCAGAATGAGCAGGTTAATCCAGATGAGGGCAGTCCCCTGCCATTTTGCCCTCTCTACAATTGAGTTTAAGCCTAATAGAACATTAAATACCAGGAGTTTGGATTTGAGGTTGTTAATCAGAATGTAGTCCTGCCCTTTTAAATAACAGACTCAAATTTCGTAGAAAGCTACTCCTCTTCCCTTATCATTGGTTGATCTGGTTGGATTCATTTCCAGCACCAGAGGGAGCCCCAGTTGGCGTAATCCAGCAAACACGGGCTCTCTTTCTGGTCATGGGACTGGTTCACAGAGGACACCCAATCCTATCAGCTGTGAGATGCAAGGGGAATTTTCTGGGAAGGCTTGTCACAGGTCTTTCTTCTACTGGTGGTGAGAGCGTGAAGATCTGAGAATTATAGCTGTGCAGCCTCTTCCCTACCAAGAAGATCCACTGTGAGACAGACTGAAGCTCACTCATGGGGAAAGCACAGCTGGGACACAGAGAAAACAAATCTCGATGATATTGTTTGAAAGTCTGAATGAAACCACTACTGAAGAAAGCACTATCTCTAGAATCTCCATTTGTAGGTCCCACAGATTTCTTATTTTTAAGTCAGGTTGAGCTCAGTTTCTGTCGCTGGTAACAAACAGGACTCTATTACAGGGGAGGGTAGGAGGTTTAGACCGGGTACTACATCATGGGTAGGAGAGGACTGGTGAGGGGTAGTTATTGGATGCTGATTCAACTAATAATAACTTGATACTTTGGCTGCTAAGATTATGAAAAGTAGAAGCTGTGAGGTAAGGCTTCAAGGTTTGAGATATTTCTATTGCCCTTGAGGGACACAGATAACTTTTATACGGTAGTCAGTAGTTCATTAGTGATAGCCTTTATGCAGATTTATATTTTTTAAAAATCCACTCTTACAGTAGGTTGGAAGATGAATCGGAATGCATGAGCAAGATGTAAGGAGATAGTATCATTTGTGTTCACCACCTAAATAACAGGAGTCAGGAAGAAGAAGAAACAAAAGAAGACTTAGTCGACAGTGAACGGAGGCTGAAGTGACTAAGATGTAGGCTCAGTGGCCTTACGAGTTTGAAGCTGAGTAATTAGATGAGACCACCTCAATATTTCTGGAACCCCTATTTGTGGCAGGTATGGTGCTGAGCACAAGAGGGAAGAGTTTTGAGAAAAAAATACTGAAATACTATGTGTGAGATTGTGGACGTTTGTTAGGTTTTATTTGTTTTATTTTTATTTTATTTGCTTATATTGAACATCCTTTGTAAAATTCCCCACTGAGAGTTGGTAGTTAGCATTCTATCTCCTATTATGGAAGCCAGATATTTCTTCTCACTTTTTTCACTTTCTAGAAGCAAGAATTTCTTTTTGGACCCAGGGTTAGTCAACTGATGCTCTTGATCAGAAATAAAGTTTGAAATTATTGATGTGAAGTCATTGACTAGAGATCAGTTGTGGGTGAGAATGCAGCCAGCTAGTATCCTTCCAGAAAATTCCTTTTTCTGACCAAGTGACCTGACAGCTATAAAAACAGGGGCTAATGCATACAAGACAGAACACAAAACATGATTTAGTAGAATAAAAAAGAGAGAGCATGTTGTTAGCAATGAAAGAAATTCTCATGGACCAACTTCCTTTCATAATGTTGGAGAGAGCCTTCTTAAGGTGGAGGATTATAACATTCCCTACTCTGAGAATTTAGTTTATATAGGCTCTCTGAACTCTTAAGATGTTAAGGTTTTAGTATTTTGTATCAGGCCACTGTCTCTGATGTTGGTGCTTCAAGTTTTCATTAAGGATATATTGACAATTTACACAGGAATCCTGTTTGCTGGGATCAATTTAATAGCCAATAATAGGTGGATCTATTGTTTATTTTAGGAATGAATAAAAATTGTGAGAAATCAAATGTGGGTGAGTGACCAGGCAGGGAGGTGGCGTATCCCTCGCGGCGCCACGAGCCTGTACCGGGAGCTGGAGCCAGGGCAGGTGCCTGTGGCCCACCCAGCAGGGGCGGGATGACAAAGCCCAAAGAGACTGCGATGACCACTACCCACTTGTGTTGCACCAGGTCCAGCAGGCTTCAGAAAGGGGACCCGCCTGTCCCAGGCTCCCGGTGACGGGCAAGAAGAGAGTGGCTCTTAAGCCTTTTTTGCATGTGTATCACGGATGCTTTTGAGAATTCAGATGAAAGCTATGGCTATTTAGGAGTAGAAGGACCCCCAGCCCAGGGGCTCCCCTGGGACCCTGCAGTGGAGCCTTCTCAGAACCACCGCAGCATCCCCAACCCATATTTTGGGAAGGCTGGGCCCCGCCCTCCTGTTAGCAAAGGCTGGACTGGCGTCACCTGAGAGACACAGCACCTGCTCAGCGTGGGTCGCCTGTGTGCGCACCTTGGAACGCAAGCACCCCCCAATTTCAGGTGCAAGTCTGCAGGTACCCCAAGCTCCTGGGAAGATGGTGAGGATCTTGGCCAATGGGGAATCGTGCAGGATGGTGACCCCCGAGTGAGGACCACAACCACACCAAGAGCTAGCTCTCCTCCACGGAGTTTTCTCAACAGGGGCCATGGTGTCCCCTGGGCCCTGTCAGCAGCCGGCAGGTATCAGGCTGGGTGCTGCTTTAAAAAAAAAAAAGAAAGAAAGAAATCAAATGTGTTAAAACCATAAAATATTTCATGAGTTTAGGGAACAGATTGCAAATGTGTTTATTATGTAAATTTAAAATGTTTTTCCTGTATTGTATAACACTAAAAATGGGAAAAGAAGGTATTGTTAAGCTTAAAGAGTGATCTTTAAAATATGACAGAAGAAAGGTTGGACTGTTAATGGACAGGAAAGTGGATTAGCACAGTTATCTGTGCAATTATGAGAGCACTTACAATCATTTTAATTAGTGAGAATTTATGATGGTTTTAAAATTGTTTTTGCTATCAAGTGTTTTTTTTTTTTTAATTGTCTACACACTAGTTCTGGCTTCCCCCTCATTTTACTTTGTTAGGGAAAGTTCTTCAAACAAGCGTATTTCCTCTGATCAGAGGCAGGGAGGTATAAAAGATGAGAATAAGACTGAGTTGGAAATGCTGAGATCATCCTGGATCTGCTGTCCCTGTATCATCTCTGAGCTTTACTTTTCCCATTTTAAGATTAGGCTTAAATGAATTCTCTTTATTTGCCTCATCATGTTATTGTGAAGATTAAATGAACACCAGATATAAACTACTACTCCTATTAGTCTCTTTTCCGCTTCTATAGCCTGATTATTCTTATAATTCTTATTGTACCTGCTGTATTACTTACTAGATTATTTGCTCTCTAAACTAGTGGATGGAAGCTCCATTAACACAGGGACTTTACTCATTTTGTTAATTGCTTCATTCCAAAAGCACAGAGTAATTCCTGACAGAGAGCATGCACTGAATATAATTTCTTTGACTTAGCAAGTAAATAAAGATTTTGCTTTTTAAAAACCCTGAGTATTTTTCTCTGGAAGCTTATCTCAGATTGGGGATCAGGCCCCAAGTGTTGGATTCAAGGACACCCATTTAATTTGATTGGTCTTTGTTTCTGTTGTATTTTGGGTACTCCACATTATCTCAAGACAAGGTCGGTTGCATCCTCCTGAAAGTTTTATACAAGCTGTTGATTATAAAACCATTTTAAACATGTATCTTGATATCATGTTTCCTGAGTTGTGCTATATATACATTTACTAAAACAATATTGATGTCTTAGAGATGAATGTTTCCGTTATCAATAGAGAAATACAGAATTTGGCTTGAACCTAACAGATCCTTATGTTTATTTTGGTCAACAAAAGTCATAAATAAACTATTTCTTAAATAGAATCTATGACATTTTTAAGGCTCAGTGTTTTAGCCCCTCATTAAACCAAACCTCCTCTTCTTGTAACTATTTTAGATTTTTCCACATTTCATAACTATTTATCCAATTATCTTATGTGAAAGATCCTTTACACACACACACATACACACAGTATATATACACACATATATATTGTATATATATTATATAATATATATAATATTTATATAATATAATATATTATATATATATAATATATATATTTATATAATATATTATATATATATAATATATATATATTTATATAATATATTATATTATATAAATATAATCTCCAAAGTACTTTGTAGAGTTATTTCTGTTGAGTACTGCTTGTCAGTACATGCTTTCATTTAAGATAATTTACTTACATAAGAATGAGGATTTTCTATTTTGAGGTTTGCCAATCATCACGTTATTTTCATCACCAAAACCATTCATTAGCATGACTCTACTTTGGTGTTACACTGTCCAATAAGATCTTTTTATTGAATAATAGACTTCTAGAGTCTAGAGTTAGAAGACTCTAGAAGAATTAAAAAATCGAGATTTTTTAATGACATGCTAACTTACCACCCATAAACTTTAAATATTTCCTCAGGTTTTATTTATTTATTTTTTTGACACAGAGTTTCACTTTGTCTCTCAGGCCAGAGTGCTCACTCACATCAATCTCAACTCTTGGACTCAAGTGATCCTCTTGTCTCAGCCTCCCAAGTAGCTGGGACAACAGGTGACTGCCATGACACCCAGCTAATTTTTCAAGCTGGTCTCCAAGTCCTGAGCTCAAGCAATCCCCTTGACTCAGTCTCCCAGAGTGTTGGGATTACATGTGTGAGCCACCATGCCAGGCCAGTTTTACCTGAGATTTTTAATCTAGTCTTTTTTGTTCACATGTAGTCAGATTTAAATTGTCTGTAGGAAAATGCTTGAAGAATGTCTTACTTACTTTTTGCCCATTTAATTAAGTGCTTAACATAAATATATGTAGAATTGAGAAAAATGACTTGTATTATATGTAGGTAATTTCATAACAAGGTTGTGAACAAAAATTCTCTGAAAGGGAATTTTGAAGAAAGAGACTTTATTCCAGTGAATAGGTTGTTAACAGAGGAGATGTAGCCTTCAGTGTAAAATGAAGGTACAGTCCAGGGAAGAAAGAGAGGATTCCATTTTAATGTCCAGTTTTTGTCCAGGTTGCCCGTCAGGGCTATTTATTCAGATGAAAGATTCAAACTTTCTTATTTCTGTTTGGCCAGGGCACCTGAGTTCTGATTTGTGATGAGCTGAGCTCTGATTAATGCAATTCAAATTCTGATTAGGTGATGCAGGCCACAGCCTATTGGTTGGCTTAGGGGACCTGAACTGGAGAGGGACAGTCAGCAATGAAAATCTTAAAGTTAAGCAGGTATATTGGTTTTCCAGGAACTCAGAGAAGGTGTGTAACCTCTAGTCAGCAAATGGCTGTTCGGCTCCTTTTAAACTTTAGGCCTAGTTAGGGATTCTTCTTTAGAGACTGGCTCTTTCAGGTTCACAAAGTCAATAAAATAAGATTAGCGGAGGCCGCCAGCTCATACTCTCTCACCCGACAGGAATTTCAAGTTTCTCACCAGATGTTTGTGTAGGAGAAAACTTATTTATAGTTATCATGGTCTAGAGACTAATTCTCCTTTACATATAAACACACACATACACACACACACAAATTTTTGGGATAGTTTCAGTGTATACTGAATTTTCTAGGAATGTCACCATTGTACACATTGGTAGAAGATGGAAGTTTTTTTTTTCTGTTTGGAATTTTCCACAGTTGTTTAGTTATATCATGTCACCAATGTGCTCATGACATTTGAGTCAAGAATCCCTCAGAGACCTTCTCCTTGTGTGGCTGTTCTGCTCACAGCAATTGGTGCAGTTGTTTGAATACTTGGGAATGTCTTTAAGCGTCAACATGCCTGAGTGCTAACACAGGGAAATTCATATTATTTTATTGTATTACTTTTATTTAAGCATTATAGTACAGTTATATTGACTTAAAAATTTATTGGGTAACTTATTTATAACATTTAGGCTGACAAAGGGAGTGCTACAAAACATTTGTTCTTTAAAATGTCTTTGATTCAGTGCTGGGATTTTGAAACTTTAGTGCATATCACAGTCTTACACAGCTCTTGTCAAAATAAAAATTGCTGGGCCCCTGCCTGGCAGGGCTGGGAGGGAGTCTGGCGATTTGTTTTGCTGACAAGTTCTCTTTTAATTCTGATGCTGCTGATCCAAGGACCTCCCTTTAAATTCAACCAATCTAATAGGTTTAGGCTGGAGCTCAATAACATTTTGCATCTACATTGAGTTCACAGCTATCTGGTTTCAAAGATATTAATTAGATCTGAACTTTCCAGAGTTAATTTGAATAAAAGCATGTTCATGATATATCAAAAATAATCCAAATAGAATTTACTTTGAATAGTCAGCACGCACACAATCACATACTTGTTAGCAAATTCATCCATTAAAGCAATGCCTTGCACAAAGAAATATTTTTCTAAAAACTGAACAAGTTCAGCTGAGCTCAGTGGCTCATACTTGCAATCCAAGCACTCTGGGAGGTCAAGGCATGTGAATCCCTTGAGCATAGGAGTTTAAAACAAGAGCAAGAGCAAGACCCCATCTTTACTAAAACCAGGAAATAATTAGCCCAGTGTTGTGGCAGGTGCCTATAGTCCTAGCTACTGAGAAGAGGCTGATGCAAGAGGATTGCTTGAACCCAGGATTTTGAGGTTGCTGTGAGCTAGTCTGATAGGACTAGCATAGGACTGTAGCTTAAAAAAAAAAACAACTATATATATATATTCACAAATCTTTTGAAAAATAAATAGACCAAATGGGGGCACTATCCTTGTAGTTGGCTATGAAGTGTGATCTTCCTGACATTTTCTAGGATGGAGAAAAAATGGCCAGCATCAAGAGGTATCCCCAAAGCATCTTCCTTCTTTTATCATCTTATGAGCTTTTTAGTGCATGCCAATAATGGTAGGTCCAAAATAAAAGAATTACCTCCAGGGGGAGTCTGGCCACTATCAAGCTTTGTGGAATTGGGCCATGAAAACTTGAGCAAAACCCATGATCTATCTGTCTACTCTAAGGCCATAAAAGGATATCTAATCAATGTAGTCACTTCTGATCACAAAAAAAAAAAAATCTCAGTAATGATATAAATAGTTTATTATAATAAAGCATCCATCTTCCTTTGAGGCTTTGTAATATCTCAGCTTGGATCTGTCTCTGTGGACTGGCCATGGTAGGGAAGAGGTGGGTGTGCAGTCACCTTCTGTCCTTTATCTTGCCCAGTACTTCCCCTTTGTTCACAAGGCTTCTTCATGTTTACTTGGTTGAAAGCCGGGTGGGAGGGAGAAGATCTCAGGCAGGAAGGCATAACTTGATTGTCCTGGGTTTTGCCATGGTTATGAAACACTTGGCCTTGAGGGGCTTTGGCAAACTCTGATGGAGCACATTTGAGGGTTATTCATGCCCTCCCTTGGTGTGAGGGAATTGAGTGAGTCTGGCCGGTCACTTGTAGTCATCTGGAGGCCCAGAGGGAACAGTAGGTCTACTTTACTTCTGCTGAGGTCTTTGCAAACTTCCTGGAGGCACTCTTTTTTCTTTCTTTCTTCTTTTTTTTTTTTTTTTGTGGTATTTGGCCAGGGCTGGGTTTGAACTCGCCACCTCCAGCATATGGGACCAGCACCCTACAGCCTACTCCTTTGAGTCACAGGCACTGCCCCCTGGAGGTACTCTTTAGCAGGATGTAAGGTAATCCCAGAGCACTCCATTCTCTTCCAGTCTGTGAGAAACCTGAGTAAAACTCCCTACTAACCTGGGAATTGCAGGCTACCTCCAGGGCAGCAATTTTTTTTTCTAAATGTTAGTTGGTATTTTGCCTCTAGTCACAAGTAAGGCTGTGGTGTCCTCTACATTCTAGGAGACATCTATCAATCTTTCCAAGTGGTGCCACCAAGGCTCCTTTCCCTCCATCACAGGAGAGGGAAAAGCAAAGCTAGGCGATCCACCATTGGGTGGGAGGTGGGTGTGGGGGGACTCAGGGCTCATCAGAGTCTGTCCCAGTTCCTTACATTCCTTCTGGCCTCTCAATCCCTTTTAGCTGGTAGTGGACAATTGCTCTGGGGTCACAAATTGGCTCCCAGACTCTTCCTTTGCAAATCCTACTTGGGCCTACAACTTACTTGCAATCTTGAGACAAATTGTCACTTTTTTTGCTTGGAGGTCATTAGAAATTGAAATGGAAAATGTCTCATTGTATACATATGCCGCGATTTATTAGTCTTTGTGCCCCCACGATAAAAAGAAATTTGAAAACAAAATAAAAAAAAAAACTTTAAAAAAAGAGACTGTCTCATTGTAACTTCTATTCCAGTAAAACAGTGTGGCTTGGTTCATTTCAGCAGAAGAAAGATTTTGTTGATTGGAGCTAATCATGGAATCAAGTTGCTAAAAGTTAAAGAGAAAAAAACACAAAAAGCTTCAAGGACACATGCAAAAGAGTCAGGAGTCTAATCTCTGTCCGGGCAAAACGTGTCTGTCTTGTTCATGCCTGTATAACCAGCGCTCTGTTTCAGCTCACAGTTAGCCCTGAGTGATGAATGAAAGAAAATGGAGGAAAAGAAAAAAACCAATACAGAGTATAAGTAGTAAGAAAGACAAAGTGATAAAGGGAACAGAAGAGAGGGACAGCTAGGAGCTGTCAGAGGGGAGGGGACACTGCACCACTCTGAGCATCCTCAGGCTAAGCTTGTTCCCTTGGTGTTTTCAGTGCTATCACGAGTTTAAGCAACTCAAGTTTAGGTTTTGCATTGTGCAAGTTCTCCTGGACACGTGATCTTAAAAAAAGACCAGAATCCTCACTGATGGATGATGATTCTTCATATAAGGTCCCAAGGAGTATATAATGCAGTTCAAAACAATTTTTGTAATAAGTTATTAAAAATTTTTAAAAGGTTATAGAGTCAAGCCTCAGTTACTTAAACAAGTAAGGTACAGAGTTCTCTGATGGTGTCAGTTTTAACTGAAATAAATTCGGGGGAGAGTATATTTATATGTTGTTTCACATTTCTATATGTACACTAACACTATGTATATTACTAGGTACTTACATATTTAAAATATTTTGTTTATAAAGAGAAAAATATCTTTCAAACACTTATTTCTATAGCATTAGTCATTTAAATGAGATTCAGAGCCTAACCTTCATTAACTTCAATGAGAACTACAGAATACAGGCTTAAGTTATTTGTAAATTAAATTTTTAGAAGGAAAGGATTTGCACGTGGTGATTATGCATTTTTGCTGTTCTTCATTGTTTTTAGAAACTGATCAAACAGTGCCCGCTGTAGATATTGTTTTTCCTTTTTCCTTAGTTAAAATACCTATACATTTTTGCAAATATAAGCAATTCTTATTTTTTGTGTTTTATGTCTTTTATGTATTTACTGGGAAGGTCATGTTTTACTCACTGTAATATTGATGAAACATCTCCTTGATGAGGAAATTACAACTTCAAAGGCTTGGCTCCTCAGAAATTTGAAAAACATGATAATAGCATTATAAGGAATGGGCCTGACTTGATCTTAGCTAGCTCTTGATTTAATCAAACTACAGGGGATTTTCATGTTCCTAGTAATGTTGTTTATTTTACTCAAAAAATTTTTTTGAGGACTAGCTTGATGCCACTGGTGTCCAGTTTTTTGGCATGAGCTAATACATTCACTTTCATGGGCAAATGCTTAACATGAACTAAGGTGACATTATAAATTGGCCACCATGAATTCCACTCATGGAAAATTTTATAGTTTATTTTTCCAAATGGAAATTTTTGAGATCAATTTGGCACTTTATCTCTCTATCTTTTCTTTGTTCATTCCCTCATTCTCTCTGTTCAGTAAATTCTGTGGGTGCTACAGTCTTTTAAAAATATGAAAGTGGTTGAGAATGCTTTTTCCTCTTGGTGGGGTTGGGGAGAAGGCCGTTGTTATTAGGAGTAATAAAATATAATGCCAATGATAATAATGATGATAATTAAAAAGTATTTATCGAACTTTTCCTATGTGCCAGGTACTGTGCTCAGAAATTAATATATTTATATTCTTTTCTTAAACCTTGACAACAACCTTCTGAGGTAAAAATGATTCTAACTAACATATTTTTATTTTTGTATTATTATAAATGCTTTACATGAATTAGCTAAAATGGTTTAATTGAGTTTAGCATAATAGCTGAAGTTTAAACATTTTTTAAAAATCTAAGTGCTATATGCATAATGGAGTTGTCAAAATCGATTCTGATTCCATTTAGTTCTTAGGGCAGCCTTAGGAAATAGTTATTATTCTCAAGTTTATTTTTCAAATATGGAAACTGAGGCATAGAGATATTATGAAAATTATCTCATACAAATAGTAAGAAAGCGGAAGAACCAATATTCAAACGTAGGTCTTTTTCATATCTGATTTTATGAATATTAAGATTTTATGATTTGCCCAATTACAGGTATAAAGGTTAAAAGTGCCAAAGAGTGAGTGTTGAGTGCTTCTCAGAGAACATGGAAAACAAACCTGTGTGAAATAAAAAAGGAACAGGTACACTTTCTCCTTTCAACTTCAAATGCTGTTGACAGTGTTTGAACCATACACACCCTCCTTTGCTGAAGAAGTAGGGTAGAGGTAATGAGGGGGAGAAGGTTATTCTTCTCCCACCCCTATCTCATATCTTTTCACTATTAATGGTATAGAATGACTTTTCTATAAGGGTGGGGTTTTTTTTTTGTTGTTGTTTTTTGTTTGTTTGTTAAAAAGCTTAGTTGATTATCTTTTCATTTGCCTTTTCTTCTTCTTCTTTTTTTTTTTTTTTGCAATTTTTGGCTGGGGCTGGGTTTGAACCTGCCACCTCTGGCATATGGGGCCGGCACCCTACTCACTGAGCCACAGGCACCACCCTGCCTTTTCTTCTTTGATACATTTTTTTCTTGGCTTATCCATATCTTTGGCAGGGATGCTTCCAAATTTTCAATATGTTCTCATATTGGGAGGTCATTCATTTAAAGGTTTATTCCAAGGTTTGACAAGGCTAGTAAGCTAAAAAGATCTAGCAGGATTTCGTAGGATAGGGGGCGGTAGGTATATGTTGTGTACTGCTGGAGAGAGTACAATCCTGCCAACCTGTAATACTTATTATTTTAAATTTAAACTTATGTTTGAAAACATAAAGAAGAATTTGCTTTAAATTTATGGAATACAGGAAAAGAAGACATTGCATTTGGATGTTTTGTGGCCTCAGTTTCCTTAGAGGAAAATACAGAGACTGAGCCAAGTAATCTCTGCAATATCTTTCCACACTACAACATAATTCACGTTTATACCTGCTACAAAACGGAATCAGAGGAGGTTATGGCAACTCTGTGCATGTAGTCTTTAAAAAAACATCCTTTAGATCTCAGCCATTAAATCACACTAAGTCAAACTAACTTAGAACTCTGCTGAAAGGAATTGTAAGTGAATACATTTGTTGGTAGATGAAAACTGGCTGGCGTGCAGTCATTAGCAGTGGGTGATAGTTTTTCTGGATGTGGAAAGAACAGAGAGCTGTTTTGGAATGCCTTTGAAGTTTTTTCTTTCAGTTCTAAATACCTGAGATTCTTTACAATTTTCATAACAGAGTGGTCTATAATTTCTGCTGGGTCCTAAAAGGGCACATATGCTTTACAGTTATGGAATTTCAGGGTACTTGTAAATTAGCCTTCAATTAGAGAAAGTCATAAATTGAAGAGAATAATTCTAAAGGTACTCTAAATTACCTGTCTTTAAAATCTGCTTTAAACACAGAAAAAAAAAATCTAAATGATATGACTAAGCAAATGGTATGGTTTTATTTATTTGAACTGTATGTTCTGTCATGGTTCAAATGGTTTAGGGTGCTGGCCCCACATACTGGAGGTGTTGGGTTTGAACCTGGCCCAGGCCAAAAACTGCAAATAAAAAGTATTTTAAAAAAAAGTTAAAAAAAATAAAATAAGGAATAAAGGGATGAGGTAAGGAAAAAAGGGAGGAAGGAAATAGAAAGTCACTGAGCTTACCCAGTGTGTCAAGCATGGGTGTTAGTATCTTGAAATGTCAGGAAAGCCAAAGATTTACAAACTTAGAAGGTTCACTCGACTCATTCTGTAGCAGCCTGTGGTCATCGTGCAGTTAGACTGGGATCTGGGAAAACAAGATCACAAGGACATAAACTGAGAGTTCCAAGAAAAGCTTGTTTCTAGCTTCATAATGTCAAAAACCTGATCAACGTTCATGCTCAGCAGCAAATATTCATAAGGCAGACTCTGGGTGGAACTCTGAAGCGTGGGTTGTCTGAACAATTCAGACACAATTCAAAGAGAGACATTTGACGATATTCATTTATTCCTTCATGCAGTCATTCATCAACAACTTATTATCAGCAATGCACCAAAGCCTAGTAGGGAAACACATCTCAGCTGTAAGAAACTAAAATACATAGTAGAAAGTGAGTCATGTTATCAGAAAGTATAGGTAAGGTTTGCAGTTGTTCAGATTGTGAGAGCAGGGAGCACCACGTGATTGAAAAGATGGCTTTGAGCTGGGCTTTCCGGGGCAGTTGTGCACACCTGTTCCAACTGATTCCTTGTTCTTTAGGCCTACACAGAAACATCAGTCCATGTGCAAGGGCCCTCATTCGGTGGGGCCCACAACACGTTTCTTCTGTTTCTTTCTACCTGGACACACACTGCCATCAGCAAAATGCTCTTTATGAACTGAACTGGTAGTGGAGAGGGTTGGTGGTAAGTGTCAAAATTTGGTGGAAATGGGAAGAAATAGTGCTCAGGTGTATGCTTAGTCTGAGTAAATCTGCCAGCTGGTTCTTCTTACCCAGCTACGCCCGTCCTTCATCTCCTTGGAAATCATTTGCTCTTGGAAGTCATTGCTCATAGGTGATTCAAGATAGCAGAACCCCAAAACAAAGGGCAATGTTATCCGAACATGAGGGGAAATATTGTATAATAAAAATGATATGTAAAAAATTAATAAAGAATATGCATTTATATGTAGCTGTATAAATGAAAAAAAATCCTCAAAGTAAGCATTTTCTTAGTAGCTGTACTTTTGAACCTACCCAACTTGTCAGTCTAATTCTAGAGCTTAATATAAAGATTAAAATGAAAAGACAAAGATAAAACCTTTTGTTTGGGTTTATGGTGTATCAGGCATTTGTCTAAGTGATCTACATATGTTTTCTCATTTTAAAAATATAGAAATCCCTGAGTGGTGCCTGTGGCTCATATGGGAGTAGGGTGCTGACCTCATGTGGCAGAGATGGTGGGTTCAAACCTGGCCTAGCCAAAACTGCAAAAAAAAAAAAAAAAAAAAAGAAAAATATACATATATAGAAATCCCAAGTAATCATGGTTATTTTCCTTTTTCTGGAGATGAAGAAATTGAGGCTTAACTATTTTAAATAATTTTCCAGAGATTACACATCTTCTTAGAGGAGGAGCTGTTACTCTGTCCAAAGGAGGCCATTCCAGAATATATGCCCAGAAATGGTTGCTTAAAATTAATATTTAATAACTTGAACTTGATATCCCATATATGTGATGTAGGTCAATTAATTAACCAAGTAACAAATTTAGCAAAATTTGTCAACTTTTTCTGCTTATATTTCCATTTACAAAGCAAATGCCAATCTGCTTGAATGATTATTATTTGCTTTCAAACTAAATGTTATCTGTCCCCAGTTCCTAACTGATATTTCAGTCAGAGAATTCTTAGCCTCAGTCAAGGTGTATTATAGTAACCACTCCTGATCAAAACAGGAGACTATATTTAATTTAATAAAGTGTTAAAAATGGTAGTACAATTTTTCTCTACCCTCTGACCTGATATTTTCCTGTAGTAACCTAAGATAAATTTATCTTTGTCTTGTGTTGACTGAACTTTGTGGGAGTTTTGACTGTGCTGGTTTGGAGTGGTACGTAATCTCTTCTAGGCAGGAGACTTGGTTACCGGGCATGCCTTTTATCTAGTAAGCAATTTAAGATACCACAAAATATTCCTGGGAAATCCTTGCTAACCACTTTACATTTTAATTAATTTATTCTGTGTTTTATATTTGAAATATTAATATAATGATAAAAGCTAAGATAATATAAACACTATGCCATCATTATGATTTAAATTTAAATGAATTAAAAAACTTATATTTTTATCTTGCATATTAGCATTTTAAATAGTGATAAATACTAAATATTCATGGCTCAGCATGTTACCTCATTTCTATCATAACTAATTGCCTAAGGAGGCTTGGTGAAATTCTCTTTTGATGCTAAAAGCCCTTGAACATACTAAAAAAATGTAAAATATAAAGTCATAATTGGGGGTTAAAATACTTTTAGGAGGCATGTGCAATTTTAGCCAACACATTAGTCTTTAAAACAACTCAAGTATTTTTAAGCTTCAATAATGGAAAAAACAACAACATTGGGCAGAATGAAACAGGAAATGTTTAAATTGTTCTTGCCTTAGGCAGAAACTGATTCAAGTTATGGTATTAAAAATTGCATCACATTTTGGCTCTTGCTATTGCCTAAATGGTCAAATTATATCCTTATGTTATGAATTTTTCTCTTTTGTACGGTTTTCACATTGAAGCTAATCTGGCTTTTATTGGCATAAAATATTTTTCTTTCAACTCCCAGATCAGCTCTCTAAAATAATATTTATGTGTTTCAACTCTCCTGAAGGAAATCACCAACATCCATGGAACCTAGAAAAAATAATCCAGTTGAGAAGAAAAACAATATCATTTGATTCTGTGTCAAATGGGAAAATGGAATGTTTATTTTGAGGAGATAGCTCAAGGCATAAACTATTTAAGTGATTTGTTTTACTCTTGTTTTTATATCAATAAAAAGCTGACTTTAGTTGATTGTATTAATACTGTTGAGATCTTAATATTTATATTTAGAAGGAAGTTCTTTTACATTTTCTCACTGTCTTTTAGAAGTACTTATATTTCTATACCTTCCGTAAATATTAAGAAGTTAAACTCCTTTGCTTTTTTGCCTGCATTAGCCTTAAGTGCTAAGAAAAATGCAATCAATCACTTTCCAGCAGACATAAACTCATTTAATTGTGTTGAATGCTCAACCATCACATTATATATTTCCAAACATAATTTTAGTATGTCTCAACATGATCTAAAATTCCATTTTCCACAGCCAATAAAAATAATTTTTTGGTCCAGATCCAAAGCATGCCAAGTTTAACTTGTGTATCCTAGGACTGTTTTCGCGTAAGAAAACCCCAAAGGATTAGCAATCTTTTCCTCCCTTTTTCCTTGTTCCATTCAAAAAGGAGAATGAGGGTACTAAATTAAGTTCTAAGAACATTCTTTTGGAAAAAATAGGTATATAATTATATATGTTTACATGTTTGCATGGACAGATAGAAATTTCTTCTAGTAGATGACAGGACATAGAAGCTAAGTAAGGTCTTGGTACTAGAGATTTCTTAGTGCTAGGTGAGTTCATTTCTGCTGAGATGTCATTGCTTCTAGCCTTCTGAGAGGACCGAGCAAGAGATAGATAAACCAACAGATTTTTCCCTAAACTTAAAATTTGTAGGTCGCATTTTTGCTTAAGTATGCTATGATATAAATATATTAATTTACAAGCTACTTCATGCAAGGCACTGTTAAAGAAATGTATGGAATACAAAGATGAGTTATTCTCTCAATATCGAACAAAATGAGACTGGAAAGTTAGTCAATGGTGAATGAAAAGACGTAAAAGAGCTATTGCAATTACGTTTGCCTTGGTAGTGGAAGCAAAGTTGGTCAGCAGCCACAAAGAAGAGACATCTCTCTCAGGTTTGATTATCAGAAAAAGCATCTAGAAGCAGGAGATATTCATACTGAGGGTTGATGTTAAGCAAGAAGTGGTTGGGGGAAGAGTCTAAAGGCAACATATTGTAGCTAGAGGAATTTTAGAGTTTGCAGATTCCTGGAGGGAGAACATAGTGATTTGGGTGAACTGAAAGTGGTTCAATGTGGATGAAGCCTGAATGTGTTTTTAGGTAGTGAGTGAGTGGGTGGGGAGATTTTGAGATATATAGCTAAACTATATTTTATATGTGTATATAATTTATAAAGCTTACGTATAATATATTTCATTTTATATACTATGATATTAAAGTGTTTGACCATCTTGAGGGCACCCAGAAGCCACCCAATGATTTTAAGCACATGGGGTTTCTACACTGAAGAAGCTTTCCTTAGTTGATTATCAGAGACAATGCGTGTATACATAATTACTATCCAAGGTTGAAAGTTATATGTGCTCTGGAGAAATTAGAGAAACAACAGCAAATGAGTTAAGAGTTGGAAGTTTATTTCTACTTGAAGAGCTCAAATAAATCTTGGTGAAGGGAGGACATTTTGGTTGGGATTAATATTCATTAAGGTTGTAGATTATCCTTTTTATTTATTACTGATTATTTTGTCTGTAAATCACTGCAAATATAAATAATACACAGCTATCATTCTCCCAATGTTGTAAATCTTGCTTCTGAAAATGGTATCATTGTGTTTTCATGTGGCAAAATTTATTATTAAAATTTCAAGGTAATGCTGAATTATACATTTTCTTTGACTTTTCAGTCAAGATTTCAATAAGATTTAAAAATTGAAGTTGCAACAAGTTTTTAGAAAACTTTTACAATTTAATATAATTTCAAAGTCAAAGTTGCAAGCATAGTACAAGGAAGTCCAGGAATAATTATTTATATTTTATAAATAGACTATATAAATACCCTGTTATCTCACAATCAAATTTTACACACTGGTTTTAATATTCATGGATTTTCTAACTCTATTAGTTATCAAATTTTACACACTGGTTTTAATATTCATGGATTTTCTAACTCTATTAGTCCTTTGATATTTATTAGTTGGTGTTTTCTGATAAGGAGGGTATTTTTTACCCATGTACTCATTCATTCATTTATGTCAGTAATGACTCATGGGTTCTAATTTGTTCAATGGGCAATAATAAGTTGCTATCATTTCCTATTTTGATGCTCATTTTTTCCCCAGATTTGATCAATGGAGCTTTTTCGCTATATTCTTTTGATATGGCCCTATTATTCTCTGAATGCATTGTTGCTTTCTAGTACAATATATTCCAAATTCATCTTGTACTTTCTCCACCCAGTCCTTGATTTATGCTATTTTATGAAGAATCTTGATTACTTTTAGTAGTGAGTGGTGTATAACAACAAAAATTTGGGTGGTAGGTGTGTTAATTTCTATTGGTATGCCATTGCTTCTTGGTCTTCTAACTGGGCATAGCTAAGATTATACAGATAGTTTATATTATATATAAAAAGTGTACACTTTATGGCATTACCTCCTACTTCTATCCAGTGCCATAGGATCTATTAGTCTTCCCCTTTCCATATATAGAATTCCCTACCCAATCATGGCTGCCTGGCTCTCATTATCCTTAATATTCTTTGCCCAAATCAATAATATATTTTTATATATAAATGATTATATATATAAAAAAGAATATGGAGAAGAGTAAACATACATTAGTATGCAAGATGAATTTTATGAGGGGGGAAGAGTGAGGGAAAGCTGGTATTACACAATGCTTAAGTACTCTAAAAGCTACAGTAAAATAGTGTGGTACTGGTTTAGAGAAATCAACAGAATAGAGATAAAGCCAAATAAACATGCAAGTTCAATGTACAATAAAAGTAACATTTTAAACTAGAAGGGAAAATAAAGAATATTTGAAATAAATAATATTAGAATAGTAGGCATTTGGGTAATTTGGAAAAATTGAATTGTGTGGTAATATTTAGAGTATGCTTTAAATTCTATGTACTATTAATTCATTCCCCCAAAGAGCGTTTGGAATAGATCTTTGTTTAATGATGCAAAAATATGTCAAGGATTTATTATTTTTCTTTCATGAATAGAAACACAAGTGGCAATTACTACATTTGAATGGAAATATACAATGCCTGAAAATAGGAAAAATAGATAACTGACTACGTGGTCTATAATTTAAAGGCACCTATGACTAAACAGCATCACATCAATTTGCCAATCACTTATCGTTACAGTTCTTGATAACCATGTTCTGAAATGTAATAGCAGGTATTTATCATCTGCTAATATGTTAGCAGTTTTGGTTTTTTGTCAGGTTAACTGGTTCACAATACCATTTAGCACCAGTGAAACACGGAAGAGTTAAGTTTCTATGAAAATCAAAGGGAGAAGAAAATATGTAGAATATCAAGTCCAGATAGTTGCTGCAGTTTTGGGCTTGAACTTCCGGAAATAAAAATGGGAGCACTGGGAATCTGGAAGTGAATCTAAAAAGAAAGATACATAAAAGACAACCTGTGCCTATTAAGGTATATGTCCAGGGCATGCAGAGTGTCAGTCTTTGTGTATATATATCATCACAAAATAAGGTTATTCAAGATTGGTAGATACTGAACAACTTTGTCCCAATCTCTTCTTGGTTCATACCTCTGTTGAGTTATGTACATGTACATGTCCTCCCCTAAGAAAATATTTCTTAGAAACTTTAAATCAGGCATTAAAATAGAAAAAAAAAATACCAGCAGCAACAACTTCTTTGAAGTAAAATATTGTCAGGTAAACAGATAGTCATATTTCTCCTTTTTGTGATCCCAAATATTTAAACAGTTAGCCTATAACTTCCTTTTTTTTTCATAACTTCCTTTTATATTTTATTCCATAGGAAAAATTAACTGAAGTGTTTCTTTAGTACACCTAAGCAGAAAAATTGCCCCAATCTCCATGGTTTTCTTGGACTCAGAACTTTATGTCTTACTGAACATGTGGTTGTTCTAGCACAGAAATTGCTTTCATGAAGGCCACAGTGGCTCCATGTTACCAGCATTAATTACCCAATCAAGAGCTGCCTGGCTTTCATTACCCTCAATATTCTTTGCCCAGATGCTTAAGCATTCTAAAAACTACAGTAAAATAGTGCGGTACTGGTATAGAGAAAGCAAAGGAAGAGAGATAGAGTCAAATAAACATGCAAGTTAAATGTATGATAAAAGTAACATTTTTGTCTTTAATTGCTCCACAGCTTTGGTACTAGTGACACCTTTCTTTTACTAGGCACCTATTCACTTTTGTTGTAGGACAAATTTCTCCTCCTGACTTCCCAGGCTTTCTGACATCTTTGTTGGACACTCTTCTCTGACCCTCTTCTCAGTTATATGGGTTTGTTCTTGGAACTAATCTGCATGTTCTCTATGAGCAAGAGTATCCACACTCATAGTTTCATTTTCTGTAGTTCCCCTCCCTTACATTTCATACTTTCACCTGCTTCCCACCCCCAAACAGTTTCTCTCTAGAACTGATTTCCTTCCGACTTTGTCTTTCAGGTAAGCAGTTCACCTTTGGTGAAGTTCTAATCACTGGCTAAGCCTTGATAAAACATCACAATTCCCTCTGTGAGTCTTCTCTTTTCTCCCTTCTGTGCCCTTTTGTCCCTTTTACTTATGAGTACACTTATTAAATTGTATTGAAATTGCTTTAAAAAGTAGAATAAGGGCTTGGTGCCTGTGGCTCAACGGGCTAAGGCGCCAGCCACGTACACCTGAGCTGGCGGGTTCGAATCCAACCCCAGGGCCCACCAAACAATATGACGGTTGCAACCAAAAAATGGCTGGGCGTTGTGGTGGGCTCCTGTAGTCCCAGCTACTTGGGAGGCGGAGGCAAGAGACTCGCTTAAGCTCAGGAATTGGAGGTTGTTGTGAGCTGGGATGCCACGGCACTCTACCCAGGGTGACAGCTTGAGGCTCTGTCTCAAAAAAAAAAAAAAAGTAGAATAAGTTTTTTCCTTTAAGCTTCTTAAGGAGAGTGTTTTAATAACCATCATTCTGTTGACACTTAGAAGATCCTTTGTCACATTGGCGGGTGAATTAAACCATATTACTTTAAAAAATATTACATAAGCCAAAAATTTACCTAAACTCAAAATTTACCTTTCAATATGCCTTAGGAATGGGCCTGTTGAAGACACCATAGGACTCTTTTCCATATTGCCAATTTTCTCTCCATTGCTTGAGCAGACTGTCATTTCTTTGATTGTATATTGGGTGAAGAAACTGTTAAAAGAAAAGCCTCTGTATCTAAATACGAGTTGCATTCGACAATATGAACTTCTCATATTATGAGAGGTCTTGAGATTAGAGATCAAAGGAACAGCAGATTCACTTCCCCTAGAGCTCAGGAATAACTGAGGGAAAGCCTTCTCTGAGAGGAAGAGCAAGAGGAATTCTGCAGTGTTTTTAAGGGTGAACTATTTGACCATGAAGGTCCCTTTGGATTCGAGGAGTGTGTGGTTCTATTTATAACAAATAATTCATTACCTCAAGGCCAAAAAATAGGTGGCCATGAATTCCTATACTGAGGCAATGTGTATATTGAAAACAGTAGCAATGTTCTGTATTTGCAGGACAACTGAGGAAAGTTCAGAAACTCCACAAATGTAAGGTAAGAATATGCTTGGATCCCATCATTGAAAAAGGAAATTAGTTATCAAACAGGTGCAAAAGAAGTGAAGATAAAAATACAAAATGATTATAAAGAACAAAGAGGAAGAATCAAATGGCCCCAACCATGGAAGGCACTAGTAATTAAACGTATGGGCTGTGAAGGGAAGCAGTCCTAGATTCAAGTCTTTGCTTTGCCAGTCTTAGCTGTGTCATATTATCTATCTCTAACAGGGAGAAGAGTCCCATCCCATATTGTTGTTGGGAGAAATCAATATAATGGGGCCTGTAAGAGCCCTCAGCAGCGCCTGGTACAGGTGTGCTCAATAAATGGCAGCAGTTATGTTAGTGAAATTATAGGGGTTGTATGTAATCTCATAGATAGCTCTGAGCTTGACAAACCTGTCGATGGACTTTTTAGTCCATCTAGCCTTTTTAAGTGAAGAGGAAACATGATGTGATTTAGAAAAAAAGGTAAGGGGGTTTGTTACTCAATTAACTTTTTATGATTGGGTTGCTGTGGGCATGATTTTAAAGAAACAAGTGCATTATACACACACCTCTGCATGGGAGAGCCTTTCTGTATGTTAGGGATAGAAGTCCAGCTTTATTTATATATTTACTCTGGCTAGATTTTTTTTTCCCTAGAGTTTTGATCAAAAGTTTTTTTTGTCCACTTCTGTTCAGTGAAGATTATACAGTTAGCAATTGACAAAATTTAAACTTTAAAACCTCCAAATATTTATTCTTCTACTTGGCTCAGTGATCTATCCACATGTGAGGCTTTTATTGTATGAATGACTGAAACCAAACAGATATGTCTCCAGAATTCAGTCTGAATTATTGCGAGGGTTCTACCTAAAGATATGGTCAACCAAGATGCTGTATTTTTTAGGGATGCTGTTAAAACTAAGAATATGATCATAGCAAGGTAGTGCAATAAGCTCATTAGAACTGGACTCAAATTATATTACAGCAACACACTAGCTATAACAGTCTTTGGCAAATTCTGTAACTTTTCTGAACACTAGTTTTCTTGAGTGTGAAATGAAGGTATGAAGATATACCTTTTTATGTTGTGTAGAATTAACTGCAACAGTGCATGCCAAGTACAGTACCCGACACATGATAAATGACTGACAAAAACATGTCAACTTTCCTGCTTCCACATTTTTCATGGGGTTAGGTGGAGAAAAGCACAAATGAGTAAAGATTGTTATTGTCTAGGACCATTGAGCAAGATTAAGCCTCATACTGTTGAAATGGATGCAGACTCTCTAAGATAGACTTGATTCCCAGTATTGTATTCTGCTATTAGGCTATATATCAGATGATGCAGTAAATAATGTGTCCAGGATTGGGCTTGGGAAAAAGTCACTGGCCAGTTTAAGTCCTATATTAGTATAGGATAATTTGACTTTGAATTTAGAGTTTAACAAAATGAATGTATAAGTAAATTGCAGTAAATATAGCATGTCATAGAACAATCAATATTAATGCTGCATTGTGTGAAAAAATAAGGTCGTGGTTCCAAATATGAGATTGGGAATATAGATCATTACAATGTACTTGGAGTTGGAGGATAGTCAGTAGAAGCAAAGAGGAAAGCTGGAACTAGAATGAGTTTTTTGAGGAGGGCACAATTTAGGCAGTCTGTATTTATTCTCTCTGCTAATAACTCATTTTTGTTTTAGAAAGTTAATAGGATTAGTAATCTATTTCTATACATTTGTGTTATTTACACAGTACCTACCATACATGCTATTGAAAGTTTGGCAAACTCAGTGGCTGCTTCTACTCAAAGTTAGAGTGAGTCATGATTATCTCTATTGCCGTCTTTCCCAACGCTTGGAGAAGTCAATAGGTTAGCATTTAGGAATTTTCCATTTATTGACATTGATTCAGCTCATTTCTTGGTGGTAGTTCTGCACATTTTATTCATAGGCATTACTGGAAGCTTAAATCAGATCTTAAAAAAAAATTACTGATTGAATTTAGAATCAGGATGAAACCAAACAAAATATGGAAGGAAGCTAGTGAGGATGGCTCAGTATTGAAGTTAAGGTGATGACTTAGTGATGGACGTCAGAGCTCAGAGAAAGTAAACAAGTCAGCTAAACTACACAGCTAACTATACTACAACTAAATTACACAACTACATTTGAACAACTTTCCACTGACTGAAGAATTGCAGATGAGAATATTGTTGGAATGTTTGGGGAGTAATGGAAACCTCTGAGTCACATGCTCTTAAACTTTGATGTCACATGGATCATTTTTTCTAATTATAACACCTAAAGGCCTGAACTTTTCTAATTCTGAAGGCTAATGAGCAATGAACCGTAGCATATGATGTTTTTTTTTTTTTTTTTCTTGAGACAGACTCTTACTCTGTAGCCTGGGGCAGAGTGCTGTGGCATCATCATAGGTACACAGTAATCTCAAACTCTTGGGCTCAAGAGATCCTTTTGCCTCAGCCTCCTGAGTAGCTGTGACTGCAGGTACCCACACAACACCCAGCTAGTTTTTTTTCCTATTTTTTAGAAATTGGGTCTCGTTCTTGCTCAGGCTGGACTTCTGAGCTCAAGCAATCCACCACACTTGACCTCCTAGAGGTTCACAATGTGCTTTCTAGATCATATGTTGTTATATGGTAGTTAGGATGTGCCCTTCTTATTTTGCTTATTGAAGATCTGCTTCTCCTTCAAGCCCTTGTTCAAGGACTTCCTTTTTAGTCTTCTAACTCCAGAGAATTTTATAAAGGAGGCTGCTTTTGCCATATTCCTTTAGCTACCCCCTATGCAAAAGTCATTTCCTTTTATAGTAGATTTATATATTGCTTGATTACACACTGAGCAGTGGGAGTTTGGCTATGGGAATCTGTTTTACATGATTTCCTTTGTTGTTGATGATGATGTTTTCACAGGATGTCACACTATTCAAAGGAAGATGTTGGACTGCCAGCTCTAAAGGCTGTCAGAACTTGTGGGAGTGCTAATTGGAGTCAATCAACTATTAACTGACCTGCTTGTACACTTCGGTGACAATGAGGAATTTTTCCTACTTTGTGAAGTAGAAAGACTCATTTCTGATGGATTTAAATAACTGGGGAGTGAGCCAATGTAGGGAACATATTTTTTTTTCTTACTAGAAGTTATAAATCTAGAATTTAACATTAATTTATTTAAGAAAATAAGAATATGGTATTTTGATATTGAATTAGTGGCTAATAAACTTTAATTCTGACACATAAGTGAAGAGAACCTACTATAAACCTATTTTCTGGATGGAATCTTCTTTCCTCTTAGGTAGAAAACATATTTGGTGAAATTGAGAACCATTTCTAAAATGACAGTTGTAATGTCAATATTAATATTCAAATTTGCTGTGCTTTGAATGGGGCCACTCCAAAATTTACTGTTAAGAGATGGGGCCTTTTAAGAGGTGATTAGGGGGAGGGCTGCTTCCTCCTTAATGGAATTAAGACATTTGTAATAAAAGTCTTCTCATTTGATTAGTTTGCTCGACTTCCTCTGTGATGCAAGGACACAGCAAAAAGGCCTTTACCAGATTAGTTGCCACCAACTTGATCTTGGACTTCTCAATTTCCAAAACTGTGAGGAAGTAAATTTCTGTTCTCTGTAAATCACTTAGTCTCAGGTATCCTGGTAATGTGATACAAAATGAACTAAGATACAATTATATTTGCTCTCATGTATGTAAAGTTCCTGATTTGAACAAGAGTAATGACAAACATTTTAAGATGAATCACATATGCAAGTAGTAGATGATGTTGAAGCATTGCAAAAGATCAGTAGGAGTCTATTTTTAGGTTCTTACAGTCAGATATTCAAATATGAAGGAAATATATTTTTTGTATAATTTATCTTGATTTATAGTTGGAAAGAATTCTATGCTCAGATCTTTTCCTCAGTGACTGCATTGTGCAGAATGGATTTATTCATGAATTGAACAGATAGATTTGTGAATAGAAAATTACAAGATGGTAATATACATGCATTATGATACAATACCCACTGCAAGACAAGCAAAGACAGTGCTGTGATGTAGTTGCTTTATCAGAATTCAGATGGAGGTGTGAAGAGAGTCATCCCTCTGAAGAGGTGAGCTGTAGTAAAATCTAAGCAAGGAGAAGGTTGAAGAGCATTTCAGGAAGAGAGAACAGCATGTACAGAGAGGCAGGAAAGAGTATAGAGTGCTTGAGGAACAAAATGCAGCCAATTGGTGAATGAACCAAGGATTCATAGTTTTGAAATTGAGAGTACAGGTAGGTGAGGTCCAGATCAGGGAGAATGTTAATGCTGTGGTAGGGGTACCCCTCATTATGCACCCCCTGAAAGGTCTGAGTAAGAAAGCTTCATGATGTAATGAGGATGATGTACTTTTCTCTCTTCAATTTTGATGAGTATGACGTTTTCCCTATCAGCCAGAGCTAGCCATCTGCCTCCTGCAGGGATGGGGAGTAGGATTAATGTTATCACAGATGAAAGCAAGCAAAGGCAAATCAGAAGCCCAGCTTTGAATACCCTAATGGAACTTTTGAGCTCCCTGTAAGAACTTTGTTTACACCAAAAAGTATTTCCTGAATTTCTGAAGCTCTACATGATCAAGATTGTGATCAAGGGCCATAGACTTGAACATAGGGTTTATTATAAAGCATAGATGAAGGGAAATGAAGAGATTTTCTGTCATGTAAGATGGGAAAAGAATATGTCTTCTTCCCTGAGGAGGGGACCCAAATAGAAGGTATTTAATGCAAATGATCAAGGAGGTCATTTTGACCTCTTCCCTGTAAGGTAAAAGTCCCAGGATGGAGGGCATTTTTGGTTGAAGGTGATTTAGTGAGGTAGCAGCGATGGGGTTAAAATGGCTGTACTATAAATCGATAGTGATCAAAACAGCATGGTACCTGCACAAAATCAGAGAGGTGGATGTCTGGAACAGAATAGAGAACCAAGAGATGAACCCAAATATTTACTGCTATTTGATCTTTGACAAACCAGTTAAAAACATTCAGTGGGGAAAAGACTCTCTATTCAACAAACGGTGCTGGGAAACCTGGCTGGCGACCTGTAGAAGACTGAAATTGAACCCACAGCTTTCACCATTAACGAAGATAGACTCACACTGGATTAAAGATTTAAACATAAGACATGAAACTATAAAAATCCTAGAAGAAAGTGCGGGGAACACTCTTGAAAGTATTGGCCTGGGCAAATACTTCATGAGGAGGACCCCCAAAGCAATGGAAGCAGTATCAAAAATACACTACTGGGATCTGATGAAACTAAAAAGCTTCTGCACCGCCAAGAATGTAGTAAATATCGCTAGCAGACAGCCCTCAGAATGGGAAAAAATATTTGCAAGTTATGCCTCTGACAAAGGCTTAATAACCAGAATACATAGAGAACATCAACATAATTGCAAGAAAAAAACAAGAGATCCCATCTCAGGATGGGCAAAAGATCTGAAAAGAAACCTCTCCAAAGAAGACAAGCACACGGGCTTCAAACACATGAAGAAATGCCCATTATCCTTAATCATCAGAGAAATGCAAATCAAAACTACCTTGAGATATCATCTAACTCCAGTAAGATTAGCCCACATGATGAAATCACAAAACCAAAGATGTTGGTGCGGATGTGAAGAAAAAGGAACTCTTCTACATTGCTGGTGGGAATGTAAACTAATACATCCATTTTGGAAAGACGTTTGGAGAATACTCAAAGATCTAAAAATAGACTTGCCATTTGACCCTATAATTTCTTTACTGGGTAT
>CAUYON010018390.1:0-34504 GCA_963573935.1 Arctocebus calabarensis
GAGTGGCTCGGCGCCTGTGGCTCAGCGGGCTAAGGCGCCAGCCATGTAAACCTGAGCTGGCGGGTTCGAATCCAGCCTGGGCCCGCCAAACAACAATGACGGCTGCAACCCAGACAAAAATAGCCTGGCGTTGTGGTGGGCGCATGTAGTCCCAGCTACTTGGGAGGCAGAGGCAGGAGACTCGCTTGAGCCCAGGAATTGGAGGTTGCTGTGAGCTGTAATGCCATGACACTCTACCCAGGGAGACAGCTTGAGGCTCTGTCTCAAAAAAAAAAAAAAAATGCTCATTGGTCATCGGAAAAATGCATATCAGGCCAGGCGTGGTGGCTCCCACCTGCAATCCCAGCACTCTGGGAAACTGAGGGTGGACTGCTTGTGCTCAGTAGTTCAAGATCAGCCTGAGGAACAGTGAGACCAAGTCTCTACTAAAAATAAAAACTGAGGCAAGAGGATCACAGTTAAAATGGCTTTTATGAAAAAGACAGGCAACAGTGAACGCTGCTGAGGATGTAGAAAAAGGGGAATCTCTGTTGAGAGTGTAAATTACTGCAAACACGCTGGAGAACAGTGTGGAAATTCCTCAGAAAACTGAAAATGCAACTGCCATATGCCTGACCAATTCCACTGCTGAGTATATATCCAAAGAAGAATTCAGCATATAAAAAAAGATATCGGCCCTGCCATGTTTATTGCAGCACTATTCCAAACCCAAGGTTTGGAATCACAACACAAGTATCCATCAGGAGATGAATGAACAAAGAAATTGTGGTACA
Organism: Arctocebus calabarensis; assembly: GCA_963573935.1. Classification (NCBI taxonomy): domain Eukaryota; kingdom Metazoa; phylum Chordata; class Mammalia; order Primates; family Lorisidae; genus Arctocebus; species Arctocebus calabarensis. The sequence goes on from CAUYON010018390.1 coordinate 774, forward strand.
TACAACACAATGGAATATTATACAGCAGAATGAAATCCTGCCATTTGCAAGTACATGGATGGAACTGGAGAACATTAAGTAGGTCAAGTAAGTGAAACACAGAACAACTCTGGTATGTTCTCACCTGTACAGGAGCTAAATATTAACAACAATTGATCTCAGAGACAGTAGAATGGTTACTAGAGTCTGGGAAGGGCAGTGGGGACAGGGGGGATAAAGTGAGAGTGGTTAATGGGGGTTAGAGTTAGGAATGAACAATATTTGATTGCACAACAAAGTGACCATAATCAACAGTAAGTTAGGGTATACTTTAAAATAAGAAAAAGAATTGTAATGTTCCTATCACAAAGAAATGATAAATGTCTGAGGTGGTGGATACCTTAATTGCCCTGATTAACTGACACTGTATGCCTGTATCAAATTACATGTGTCCTATAAAGATACACAACTATGTGTATCAATTAAAAAGGAATTTTTCAATAATGAAATAAACCCTGGATAGCTTACCAGACACATTTTTCTTCCCAGTGATATGTTCCCGTAATTTCCTGGAGGGTGTTCTCACTTTCACATACGCAGTGTAGTGACCTCCTCTCATCAAGCCGGTGTGTTCCACTATGCCATAGAGACCATACAGAACTTTCTCCCCCACATTTGCGTTCTTTTAAACAAAAGATTCAAATTAGCAATAATTAGTGAAATATTGCTATAAAGAAAAAATAATATATATCTTGATTAAAATGTGAGAAATACATCGCAAAACTATACTGAGATAATTTTCCACACCTATTAGGCTGACAAAACTATAAAAGCATGACAAGATTTTCTGTTGGCCAACTTACGGGGAGAATACTCACACATAGCACACGTGGGGGGGAGGGGCAGGGATATTTCACGTAGCCTCCCTAAGTTACGTATGTATTACTCATGGACGATCAATCCTATTTCTAGGAATCTCTCACAGGCACATGAGCAAAACATAAGACGACATGTGCCCAACCAATAGCTGCAGGATTATTAGTATCAAAACACTAGAACCTAAATTTTTATAAGATAGAGACTAGTTGAATAAACTATGATATATCCACGCAACAGTATTATGGTGCTTGAAAAATGGTGTGCAAAGTATCTCTAAATACGCGATGAGATAATCTCCAGGATATAATGTTAACAGGTACAAAAAACCCCCAAAAGATTCATAGTATAAGCTGCCATCACTTAATAGGGATGCTGTAAATATACATACTTGTCTGGTTAAAATGAAATAAATTATAAACCTTTAAATGGCTGTCTATAAGGAACAGAAAGAAATAGGTAGAATGGACATGGATAAAAGCTAGACTTCTTTGAATTTATCTTGTTTAGTACAATTGATATATAGGTCCAAAGTCAAATGTAACTATTTTATGTAATTATATTTTATAAAATCTTCAGAGGCAGTCTTCAAAAATGAAAATTAAAAACTTATATAAATGGTGCGGCGGCTGTGGCTCAGCAAGCAGGGCGCTGGCCCCATATACTGAGGGTGGCATGTTCGAACCCGGGCCTGGCCAAACTGCAACAAAAAAATAGCCAGACATTGTGGAAGGCGCCTATAGTCCCAGCTACTCGGGAGGCTGAGGCAAGAGAATTGTCTAAGCCCAAGAGTTGGAGGTTGTCTGTGCTGTGACGCCACCACTGTACTCTACTGAGGGTGATAAAAGGGAGACTCAGTCTCCCTTAAAAAAAACACACACACACAAAAAGACTTAAATGAATAATATATCTAGTGCTCATTTGAATTCTAATTCATTTAAACATTACATTTATGAGACAAATGGAAATATGAATACTAGAAGATATGAGAGATTAAATGGTATTATGGTTATGTTAAAAAAAGGGAGTAATTTTTTTTTTTTTTTTTGGTAGAGACAGTGTCTCACTTTATCGCCCTCGGTAGAGTGTCGTGGCATCACACAGCTCACAGCAACCTCCAACTCCTGGGCTTAGGCGATTCTCTTGCCTCTGCCCCCCCAGTAGCTGGGACTACGGGCGCCCACCATGACGCCTGGCTATTTTTCTGTTTTGCAGTTCGGCCGAGGCCGAGTTTGAACCCGCCACCTTTGGTATATGGAGCCAGTGCCCTACTCGATGAGCCACAGGCGCTGCTCAGGTTTTTTGGTTTTTTTTTTTTAATTTATTGTTGAGGATTCATTGAGGATACAAGAAACCAGGTTACACTGATTGCATTTGTTAGGTAACGACCCTCTTACAATTGTGTCTTGCCCCCCCCAAAAGGAGTAATTCTTATCTTTTAGAGATAAAGGTCAGATGTGGTGACTCATGCCCACAATTCCAGTGCTTTGGGAGGCCAACCCAGGAAGACTGCTGGAGGTCACGAGTTTGAGACCAGCCAGGGCAATATAAATCCATGATCAGAGTCATTGATTTCATCTACACAATTCCTTCCACAATATAGCAAGATCCTGCTGAGATAGGGTCTGAGAAAAATAAATTAGCAGGGCGTGGTGGTATGCCTGTAGGTCTAGCTACTTAAGAGGCTGAGGAAAAAGGATTTTCTTGAGAACAGGAATTGGAGGGTGTGATGAGCTATGATTGCATCACTGCACCACAGCCTAGGCAATAGAGCGAGACCCTATCTCTAAAAATAAAAAGAAAACATTTAAATCTAGAGATACATGAAGTATTTATGGATGAAATGATGCCTGATGAGCGTTCCAATATATTAAGGAGGAAGTGGATGAGAACGTGGATAGAACAGGTTTTAGGGCTGGATGCTAGAGGTGCATTGTACCATTCTGTTTACTTCAGAGTAGGAAATTCTCTATAGTAGGTACTTTTAAAAGACAATGTTATCATAAATTTAACAAAGCTTGTTAAATTTCATTATGACATTATCAAATTCTAAGACTACTGTTAACTGACAGATAGTACTAGTATTTCATAGCATATAAATTGGATTCACTAGAAAATCACATTTAAGATTTTTGTTTTGATTGGTCAATGTACTGAAAACATTAAGTTCAGTAAGTGTTTTATTACATACCACAAAACCTAGACTTCTAACGGTTGAACAGGACAAGTTACTCTAACCATTTCCCTCAATGAAGACAAAGTCATTGATTTCATCTACACAATTCCTACATGTCCACATACAGAGATTATAAACCAGTCTGCTTTCTTTTTTTTTTTTTGAGACAGTCTCATTTTGTCACCCTTGGTAGAATGCTGTGGCATCACAGCTCACAGCAACCTCCAGCTCCTGGGCTTAAGCGATTCTCTTGCCTCAGCCTCCTGAGTAGGTAGGATTACAGGTGCCCACCACAACGCCCAGCTATTTTTTTGTTGTTGTTTGGCCGGGGCCGGGTTTGAACCCATGACCCTCAGCATATGGGGCCAGTGCCCTACTCACTGACCACAGGTGCCGCCCAACTAGTCTGCTTTTTATACCTAGTTATTGAAGTACTACATTAGCAGTTTTGATGTATCATACTCAGTTGACAAGTACACTACTGTCAGAAATGTACAAGAAATGGCAGGAGAGGCTCGGCACCTATAGTGGTACCTGTGGCCCAGTGAGTAGGGCGCTGGCCCCATATACACCAGGGCTGGTGGGTTCAAATCCAGCCCAGGCCTGCCAAATGATGACAACTACAACCAAAAAATAGTCGGGTGTTGTGGCAGGTACCTGTAGTCCCAGCTACACTTGGGAGGTTGAGGCAAGAGAATCGCCTAAGCCCAAGAGCTGGAGGTTGCTGTGAGCTGTACCAAGGGTGACATAATGAGATTCTGTCTCAAAAAAAAAAAAAAGCAGGAGAGACTATGCACTACTATACTGATTTGCAAAAGATATAGAACTCTACAAGTGGTAAAACTACTGCTAATTAAATAGATTATTCACAAGGAACACGAGAGATTACAAAACACGTACACTTCTCTTGGCAACTCTTGGCTTCTAGGAGCATTTACAAACGGCTCTGGCCTTCATGATTGCCATGTCTCACACCTTATCTTTTCAGTTTGCCTTTATTCTGTCTCCCAAAAGTCATAGTGCATTCAATGTTTCACATGTTGCTGATATAATCACGATTAAAATTCTTTCAGATAATTGATATATGTGAAAATTCTTTCAAAATTGTAAAATGCTATTTGACTTCAAGGAATTATTAATGTATTTGTTCCAAGGTTATTTTTTATTGTTTTTTTTAAATTTTAATTTATTTTTCATGAGACAGAGTTTCACTTTGTCACTCTCAATAGAGTGCCGTGGCATCACAGCTCACAGCAAACTCCAACTCTTGGCCTTAGGCAATTCTCCTGCCTCAGCCTCCAAAGTAGTTGGGACTACAGGTGCCCACCACAATGCCTGGCTATTTTGTTGTTGTTGTTGTTGCTGCTGCAGTTTGGCTGGGGCTGGGTTCGAACCTCCGGCCCTTGGTATATGGGGCCGGTACCCTACGCACTGAGCCATAGGTGCCGCCCTATTTTTTATTTTTTTCAGAGACCAAGTTGCAAGCTGTTGCCCTCTGTAGAGTGCTCATATCATCACAGCTCACAGCAACCTCAAACTCTTGGGCTTAAGTGATTCTCTTGCCTTATCCTCCAAGCAGCTGGGACTATAGGCACCTGCCACAAAGGCCGGCTATTTTTTGGTTGCAGTTGTCATTGTGGTTTAGCAGGCCCAGGCCGGGTTTGTGCCCAACACCCAGCCAACTGAGCTACAGGAGCTGCCTGTTCCAAGGTTATTAATAAAAATTTGAGTTTAAAAAATTCATTCAGATAAAAGCTTATTAAAAAAAACCCAAACCAGGGCCTAATAAATACATCAGATACTTTAAGATACTTGACTTGCAAATAACGGGTTAAAGTACTATACCTTACAAGTAGCAGAACAGAATGGTGCTAAATCAAGCGTAAGTGGAAAATCTACATGTCTGTTTAATTTACGAAGACTCAGGCCAGCCTAAAACAAAAACAAACATTTTTTAATGCAACAAACTTAAACTGAAAGCACTGTGTTAAGTAAAACCAAAAGAGGAATCCTAGAAGTTAGTTTTTTCATACATATAAAAGTAACTAATGGGGCAGTGCCCGTGGCTCAAAGGAGTAGGGCGCCAGCCCCATATGCCAGAGGTGGCGGGTTCAAACTCAACTCCAGCCATAAAACTGCAAAAAAAAAAAAAAAAGTAACTAATGAATAGTACAAAAGTGATAATGACTAAGTTAAAAATTAGGTTTCATAAGTTGCTACCATAAAGATTATTCATTTACATGGGAATTTTTAGTACAAACAAAAATTACTTTTATGGTGGCTTTTTCATACTAATGGAAAAATTTGATGTGATAAAAGCTAAGCTAGTGACACATATGCTATCATGAAAATATATCCAAAGAGTGAGAAGCCTAGTATTCTTTGTAGGCACCTGAGTCAAGTGACTGGTTAATAGTTAACTTGATTCTAAGCAACTTCTTCTAGGTAAAGGCAGAAAATAGCTTGAAATGGATCAGATTCTTTTTCAGTTCTAAAATTCAGTATGTTCATCCATCCCAACAAAAAAAGCCCCTGAAGGTTCAAAACATTTTATCAATAACAGTAAAATTTAGACATTATATCAATCAAAATGTACTTTCATATGCTTAAATGAGCTCTACCTTTTCCTAGGTTTTTAATTTTCAAAATACATGCTTTGCATTAAGTAATAATGCAAAGTAATACCTTGGATAGCTAATAAACTATCCAAGGTCTTAGGTAGGAGACCTATAAATAGAAATAGACTGTTAGAACATGAAGGTACTTAAAACTGAATTGTATGGGTACAAAAACTAACAGATGCAGCATTTCATGTGGTGTTCACGACAGTGACTGGTCTTTTCACTTGCATACTAATCACATGATTTTATATACATCTGTTGCCTTTTAATTTGTTACCTTTTTTTTTTTTTTTGAGACAGAGCCTCAATCTGTCACCCTGGATGGAGTTTCGTGGCATCGCAGCTCACAGCAACCTCCAATTCCTGGGCTCAAGTGAGTCTCTTGCCTCTGCCTTCCAAGTAGCTGGGACTACAGGCGCCCGCCACAACGCCCAGCCATTTTTTGGTTGCAGCCATCACTGTTTGGCGGCCCAGGCTGGATTCGAACCTGCCAGCTCAGGTGTATGTGGCTGGCACCTTAGCCCATTGAGCCACAGGCGCCAAGCCTTGTTACCTTTTTTTAAAGAGGTTTTTTCTCAGCAAAAATATACCCTACTTACTAACATTTTTTAAGTGATCTTTCAGGAAGCTGAACATACATGACATGAAACTATGAGGTCATATTCCCGGAATAATTACTTAATCCATATTCAATTTCTTTGCCTCCTTTTTCATCAGATGACCTCTATAAGCATATATTAGACATACTAGACCTGTCAGATCATTCCAGGCCAATGTATCCTCCCTAATCATTACTTTGCTATTGCGAAATTATACCACGATAGAAAAACTATGTGAAAGCCTTTAATATAAATTTTGCTCAATTTTAGAAGACATCTAACCTTATATTTGGGCATATGTAGCCTCCTGCCTTTTTCTTTTAGTAGATACATCATTTTTTTCCTTGTTAAAATATAAATCTGATGTCTACCACACTGGACCCTGACGCTAGGCCCCACATCTGGCATGGTCCACAAATGGGACACACATTTTTGTGTACATCTTTATTTCCTTATGAAAGGTTCTTAGAAGTGGAATTAGGTTAGAGTGGTTACTTGTGTTTAGAAGTTGTATTTAAAATATTAATGTCCTGGACATTCATTCCTATTACAATTACTTTCTAGAAAGTGTTGCTCATTTATACCTATGCTGCTGCTCCAATATTCCACTTCATTCTTGGCAACACTATGCTAAAAGGAATATCCCTGTGATTTTGCATTTCCTTTGCTGGGAAAGATGGACTCTCACATACTTCCCTGAAATTCGTACCCCCCCTCTTTTTTTGTAGAGACAGAGTCTCACTTTATCACCCTTGGTAGAGTGCTATGGCATCACACAGCTCACAGCAACCTCCAACTCTTGGGCTTAGGTGATTCTCTTGTCTCAGCCTCCTGAGTAGCTGGGACTACAGGCGCCTGCCACAACACCTGGCTATTGTGCTTTTTTTTTGAGACAGAGTCTCTCAGTATGTCACCCTGGGTAGAGTGCCATTGCATCACAGCTCACATCAACCTCAAACTCTAGGGCGTAAGTGATTCTTTTTTTTTTTTTTTAGACACAGCCTCAAGCTGTTGCCCTGGGTAGAGTGCTGTGGTATCACAGCTCACAGCAACCTCCAACTCCTGGGCTCAAGTGATTCTCCTGCCTCCACCTCCCAAGCAGCTGGGACTACAGGCACCTGCCACAATGCCCAGACATTTTTTGGTTGCAGCCGTCATTGTTGTTTGGTGAGCCCAGGCTGGATTCAAACCTGCCAGCTCAGCTGTATGTGGCTGGCGCCTTAGCCATTTGAGTCACAGGTGCTGAGCCCCTAAGTGATTCTCTTGCCTCAGGCTTCCAAGTAGCTGGACTATAGGCCCCTGCCACAAGTGCTTCCTTTTCTAATTGATACTCTTTACAAGTTTTGCTATTAGGGTCTTGACATTCTTATTGATCTTTAAGAACTCTTTACATAGGCTGGGCATGGTAGCTCATGCTTATAATCCCACACTCTGGGAGGCTGAGGTGAGTGGATCACCTGCGCTCAAGAATTCAAGACCAGCCTGAGCCAGGCTCAAACTGGTTCTAAAACAGCCAGGTGTTATGGAAGGCACCTGTAGTCCCAGCTATTTGGGAGGCTGAGGCAAGAGAATTGCTGAACCCAAGAGTTTGAAGTTGCTATAAGATATGATGCCAAAAAAACCAAAAACAAAAACCAAACTCTTTACATATTATAATGTTAATCATTTGGCATATTTATGACAAAGAGTAACAAGCGAGATTTGCCTTTAAATGTTGTGAATGTTTCTGATATACAGCTCTATTTATGTATTTTCTTCCAGAAATCATTTGTCAGAAATTGGACATACAGCTTTAAATATACTACAGAAAAGGCTTTTAGGATGCTTAAGAAACTAAAAACAGGCTTGGCGCCTGTGGCTCAACGGGCTAAGGCGCCAGCCACATACACCTGAGCTGGTGGGTTCGAATCCAGCCCGGGCCGCCAAACAACAATGACGGCTGCAACCAAGAAATGGCCGGGCATTGTGGCGGGCGCCTGTAGTCCCAGCTACTTGGGAGGCAGAGGCAGGAGACTCGCTTGAGCCCAGGAATTGGAGGTTGCTGTGAGCTGTGATGCCACAGCACTCTATCCGGGGTGACAGTTTGAGGCTCTGTCTCAAAAAAAAAAAAAAAAAAAAGAAAAAGAAACTAAAAACAGTTATTGCTTGGGACCCTGCTCCCTACAATTCCTAACCCCTGACTTGGCTGACATTGTATATTCAGCTTAAAAATAAGAAAGGACTAAAGTGTCCATAAATATTTCTCTTTAAGGGCATGAATTCTTTCTGCAAGTTATCCCTAAATAAGGATATAGGTACCGAATATAAAGTAACTGGTATAATGCAAATTTAGCTTCTGTAATGGATGAGCCTCTCACAAAGAATCACTCAAATGCGTCCCTTTCATGACAGTTCTGACATGAGACAAAATTTATCTGCCTTCACTCTCCATGGCCATTTCAGTTCCCCTGTGTTTTTTTTTTTTTTTTTTTGAGACAGAGCCTCCAGCTGTCACCCCGGATAGAGTACTGTGGCATCACACCTCATAGCAACCTCCAATTCCTGGGCTCAAGTGAGTCTCCTGCCTCCGCCTTCCAAGTAGCTGGGACTACAGGCACCCGCCACAACGCCTGGCCATTTCTTGGTTGCAGCCGTCATTGTTGTTTGGCAGGCCTGGGCTGGATTCGAACCTGCCAGCTCGGGTGTACGTGGCTGGCGCCTTAGCCCACTGAGCCACAGGCGCCGAGCTGACCACTGTTTCTTAACCTTGGCTATAGAAAAAAAAAAAAAATTCAAGAACTTAATCTAATCTTTCTGTGGCTAAGGGTGATTTTTCTTTATATTTAAAGAGCAAAATCTCTTGCACATTTGTAGCCCACCTAAAATGTTGTGAACATGTAATCAAAGTTCTTAGTCTTTGAGATTTCCTTCATGGGTTTTATACTTAGAAAGTCTTTTATACAGAGGTCAGGCTAAATATTCATTTGAGTTTTCTCCTAGTCTTTTGTTTTACACGATTAAAAAAATTGAAAATAGGGGTGGCACCTGTGGATCAGTGAGTAGGGCGCTGGCCCCATATACCAAAGGTCGTGGGTTCAAAGCCGGCCCTGGCCAAACTACAACAAAAAAATAGTCAGGTGTTGTGGCGGGCATCTGTAGTCGCAGCTACTTGAGAGGCAAGAGAATTGTCTGAGCCCAAGAGCTGGAGGTTGCTGTGAGCTGTAATGCCACAGCACTCTACTGAGGGTGACAAAGTGGGACACTGTCTCTAGGAAAAAAAAAAAAAAAAACATTTAAAATAGGCTTGGCCCCTGTCGCTCAGCGATGAAGGCACCAGCCACATGCACAGGAGCTGGCAGGCTCGAATCCAGCCTGGGCTTGCCAAACAACAACAACAACTACAACCAAAAAATAGCAGGGCGTTGTGGTGGGCACCTGTAGTCCCAGCTACTTGGGAGGCTGAGGCAAGAGAATCACTTAAGCCCGAGAGTTTGAGATGTCACGGGCACTCTACCCAGGGCGACAGCTTGAGCCTCTGTCTCAAAAAAAAAGAAAAAGAAAAAGAAAAAGAAAATAGTATGGATATGTGGTACAGAAATTTCCTCAAACAGCTACTTTTCCTAAGTCCTTTACTAAATAAATCTAGACTTCTTCCCAGCTGATTTGAGAGTCTTCCTTTACTATAATGTATTATCTTTAAATATACTCACATTTTATTTCTTGATAATTCCAGCCATATTTTTTCAATAATAATAATTATTATTTTTTCTTTTTTCTTTTTTTTGGCAGTTTTTTTGGCCGAGGCTGGGTTTGAACCCGCCACCTGCGGCATATGGGGCTGGTGCTCTACTCCTTTGAGCCACAGGCACCACCCCACAATAATTATTTTTTGATACCTGTTTTTAAATAAAACTGTTAAACTTTTTCAAAAATGTTTTACTATTTTTGAGGCTGAGGCAAGATGATCTCTTGAGCCTAGGGGTTTGAGGTTCCTCTGAGCCATGATAATACCATGCCACTCTACCCAGGGTACAGAGTGAGTGTCCCTCAAAGAGTTTCACAATTTTCACTTATTCTTACAAAGAAATACGAAAATGTTTTTTAAATGCAAAAAAAATCCCATTGAGATGAAGCACTGGATTGAAATTGTAGACAATTGGGGAAGAAACCTGACACATTAGTATGTAGGTTGCCACCCACTGTGGAGTCCTACAGCTGTAGGGCTGGCCTTGCAGCGCTTTCTGCATTTAAACCTAGATAACTCTGCCCAGTCCAAGCATCCCTCTCTGTGGGATCATGAGAGCTCAGGAAGCCACGTGCACTTTGCTGCTTCCAAGTGTTCTTAATAGAACAAATAGAACTTATTTTTTTGTTAGCACACACACAAGTAGAGACACCACTTAGGTTCCCACTGCCTAAATCTTCAAATATCATGAATTAATGAAGTCTTGAAGATTATTATAGCTATAGTAATAAATCCTGCATCAGGTTTTAAAACTTAATAAGTTACTGTCTAATCCTTGACAATATTCTACAGGACTTAGGACTCTTACAAACACATGATGAAAATGATTCTGATGTTATTACAAAAACTTACCTGATAGAATCTTTTAAGATGCAGAATTAGGATAGCTGGAACAGCAGAAATTAGCAATTGCTTCCTGGCATTAGTATAAACTCCTTCTGCTTTCCTTTCTATACAAAATATAATGAATTTGTAAAATTCTATTTTATACATTATCGACCATATAATAAACAGCTATATAAAAGCATCACACCATGGTTTTTTTTTGTTGTTGTTTTTTTTTGAGACAGAGTCCCACTACCTCGGTATAGTGCCATGGCATCACAGCCCACAGCAACCTCGAACTCCTGGGCTTAAGCAATTCTCTTGCCTCAGCTTCCCAAGTAGCTGGAACTACAGGCACCCACCACAATGCCCAGCTATTTTTTGTTGCAGTTGTCATTGTTGTTTAGCAGGGTTTGAACCCACCACCCTCAGTGTATATGGCTGCTGCCCTGCCCACTGAGCTAGGTGCCCCCCACACCATGTTTTTTAAAATGTTAAAGAAATTGGATGTCTGATAAAAGGAGGCCTCTACTCCTTTCTGAAACTCCACTAAAATGAAAGTCAAGAATTTTTCTTAAAGGTACATATTTAATAAGCACAGAGAGTAAGAGAGGAAACATAGACACCAAAATTTTGGAAGTTGGAAAGCAGACAACCTAAGGAGGATTTATGATAGAATTTGAGTGTGGGAAACTGCACCTTTAACTGAGATCACCCTAGGAGGTACTTCCTCCTCCCATCTAGCCATTTCTTTAATTACTAGTGTATTGAACACATCTTTATTCTGACACCTGGACACCCAGGGCCTTGTAAACATTGGAGGGACAGCCTCTCCAACAACTTAACACCTTTCATATGCAAATCAACCCACAGCCCATATCCCTACAATCTGGTCTACCATCCACTTGTCCTAATCACTCCAGGGCCAGGGAGCAGATAACCAGAGATGCCCTTATATCCCAGAGCCCACTGAAATTATTCCAACTAGCCAATCCTACCCGTGCTTTCCTTCCCTCAAACCAAATTAAGGCTCTTGTCCAGGTTTTGCTTTCTTACGTGGCCCGAGTAGCATGGCATGGCCCCCCTTCTTGAAAACTGAGTAACAAACTATTTTTTTCAGTGGCAACCATCTCTTGATGGGTTAGCTTCACCACACGTACATAATAAAACCTATAATTTAAAACAACTGGTCATTAAGAGTCAGTATTCTTTCCATTTGGTCAAGGCTGCCGCTGCACTGAGAATTTGACAATTCCCTTTTTCTCTACTTTTCTGATCAACTAAACAGATATACTGCCAGCTTTATGACATAATTATTTAAAATCCTCAGATTATGGGATAAATGTGAAGCACATTAATTTCATCATTAATCTCACTAGTGACACAATTATGAATTTTAGGGATACTAGGTCTCTCAAAAATATATGGATTTGCATTTCCAAGGCAGAGATGTATACTTCCTACTTTTCATTTTGAACAAAAATCTATTGCAAATTCACTCTGCCCAGTCATTCATTTTTGTGCCTGAGTATTTAAAATTCTAAGACAATCCCTGTACCCAAACAGCTCAAAGATAAGGTTCTTGACGTCTAAGGCCACACGACCCTGAATCCACACAATCTTGTCTGATCTCTAATGCTAAGCAGGGTCCAGACTGGGTAGTACTTGGATGGGAGACAAGGTTTGGGTTCCTCTATTTGAAATCTGTAGCCCACTCGCCAGTCAGATAATCTATCAATACTAAAAAGTTTAAAAATAGAAGCTTTTACCTGCAGAACTTGTTTCCTTTTGGTACTTCTGTTTCTTTCCAGTACAATTCTCACACAGAAGCTTATTATTCCCTATTAGTAATTCCATAGATGTAAACTGATAGAGACAAGACTGAACTGAACATTCTTTAGAAGTAGTTACATAGCTCTGAGAAAGGGTCTGGAAAGCATCTTGGGGACTGTGAAACCTCAAATGCTTTTCCTCTGAACATAAATTATTCAGCATACTTAGTGGCTGATTTGCTGCGTCAAAATCTCTGACTCCAGTTACAGTGCTGGACAAATAAAGTTGAGAAACAGCCTCGGCAACTATGTCGTCAGCACTGTCAGTCTCATTAGTGTGTGGCAGTTCCCCAACTGATGGACGGCAAAGGTGCCCACCCATGTGCGCGCGGGCTCCACAGCTGGATCTGAGCAGCCTGGGCTGCCTGGAAGCACTTTCGGACTCTGAAGCCTCACTGTCAGCATCAACACTGCTTTCAGAAAGGCTGGCTTCTCTTTCACTGCCATCCCAGGGGCTGTCATTTGGGGGTGACTCAGTATTCTTGATGCTTGTAATGATTAGAGAATCCTCATTCATTTCAAGGTTTTCATTTTTCCGGTATATGACAATGGTTTTCTCTTCTCCAGATGAAGATTTTCTTCTGTGTTTTTGGTCATGAATTAGTTGATTCTATAAGTTAACAGTGTTTTCAGAAAAGAATTTTGTGATCTTATTGAAAGTAAATGCAAGTCTCATTTAAACATTCCAGTTATTAAGTAGATACTATCTCTCTGAGATCCACTGCCTAAGTCTGCCTAAACTAAGATTAACAGAAAATATAATAAAACATAGTTCTGATTTTAAAGTAAACCCTTACATAAGAAACTAAAATAATACTGAGAGCGGTGGGTCGAACCTGGCCCTGGCCAAACTGCAACAAAAAATAGCTGGGCGTTGTGGCGGGCACCTGTAGTCCCAGCTACTTGGGAGGCTGAGGCAGGAGAATCGCCTAAGCCCAGGAGTTGGAGGTTGCTGTGAGCTGTGTGACGCCACAGCACTCTACTGAGGGCGATAAAGTGAGATTCTGTCTCTACAAAAAAAAAAAAAGAAAAGAAAAGAAATAAAACTAAAATGGTTACCCATTTGTGAAGAAAACAGAACTTTTGTAGAACAATGCTACAATGGAGACTTTTCAACTACTGTTCCGTACTTGATTTTTAAACATTGAAAATGGGCTTGGCACCTGTAGCTCAGTGGTTAGGGTGCCAGTCACATATACTGGGGCCAGCAGGTGCAAACCTGGCCTGGGCCTGCTAACCAACAATGACAAAAATACCAAAAAAAAATCTGGGTATTTGTGGGGAGCACCTGTAGTCGCAGCTACTTGGGAGGGTGAGGCAAGAGAATCACTTAAGCCCGGCACTCTACCAAAGGCGACATAATGAGACTTTTTCTCAAAAATAAACAAACATTGAAAATGCACTATTCTGTTCTATTTTTGAGACAGATTCTCACTTTGTCACTGCTGGTAGAGTGCCATGGCATCATAGCTCACAGTAGCCTCAAACTCTTGGGCTCAAGCGATTCTCTTCCCTCAGCCTCCCAAATAGCAAGGACTATGGGCACCCGCCACAATGCCTGGTTAATTTTTTGAGAAGGGTCTTGCTCTGGCTCAGGCTGGTCTTGAGCTTAAAAGCTCAGGAGATCCACTCCCCCACCCCCCACCCACCAGAGTGCTGGGATTACAGGTGTGAGCCACCATGCCCAGCCCAGACTTTTTTGTCATAGCAGCATAGAAAGACATCCTGTGCTCATAGATCATAAAGAATTAGTATGAATTAAAATAACCATACTACTCAAAGCAATCTACAGATTCAACATAATACTTACCAAAATACCAATAACATTGTTCACAGGAATAGGAAAAATAATTCTAAAATTCACATGGAACCAAAAAAGGGCCCAAATAATCAAAGCAATCCTGAGCAGAAACAACAAAGTGAGGACATCACACTACCTGACTTCAGCCTCAAGTTTTTAAAAAGTATTTATCTTTTAGAGGGATACAGCGGAGCATATATCCCAACATATAATCCCAAATAGATACTTGGGATTTATTTAAAAAATAATCTGTAAAAAGATAATCTGGGATGAGAGAAGGGGAGAATGTGAGACAGACACGGCTAATCCACGATTAGCGAGGAGGTGATAACCACGAAGCTGAGAAATAAGCACCTGAGCATTTACTACGCCAGTGGTTCTCAACCTTCCTAGTGCCGTGCCCTTTAATACAGTTCCTGTGAGTCACGACCCACAGACTGAGAACCGCAGTACTATACCGCACAGACGGAGAACTGCCGTACTATACCACACAGACTGAGAACCGCCGTACTATACTATACTATTTTCTCTACTTTTTTGGGAGGGAGGGGACAGTCTACTATGTCGCCCTTTATAGAGTGCTGTACTGTCACAGCTCACAGCAACTTCAAACTCTTGGGCTTAAGTGATTTTCTTGCCTCAACTTCCCAAGTAGCTGCGACTACAGTTGTCCACCACAATACCTGGCTATTTTTTTTTTTGCTGCAGTTGTCTTTGTTGTTCAGCAGGTCCGAGCCAGGTTCAAACCTGCCAGCCTCAGTGTATGTAGCTGGTACCCTAACCAATGAGCAACAGGAGCTGAGCCAGCTTTTTTTTTTTTTTTTGACAGAGTCTCACCCTCTCGCCCTCAGTAGAGTGCCAAGGTGTCACAGCTTACAGCAACCTCCAACTCTTGGGCTTAGGTGATTCTCTTGCCTCAGCCTCCCAAGTAGCTGAGACTACAGGTACCCAGCTAATTTTTGTTGCAGTTTGGTCAAGGCTGGGTTCAAACCTGCCACCCCTCAGTATATGGGGCTGATGCTGAGCCATAGGAGCTGCCCGACTGAGTCAGTATTTTCTCTACTTTTATACACTTGAAACTTTTCATAAGTGTTAAAAAATAGAGATATAACAAATGCTCACACTTTACCTTATCTTTAGAGGAATGCTTCTTGGTGGGTCTGTGCTGATGACTCTTTACTCTGGTAACAGTGGCACCGCACTGGTCATGATCTGGCTCCTGTAAACTTCTGGACCTCATTCTTCCCAAAGGTAAAGGTTTTGAAACCTATGTAAATGCCATGTACATAACATAAAAACTTTAGAAATTTTGGACATCATCTTAATTTCTAACTCACTTAAAATATGTGTAAAAGATTTTTCTTTGAAAATATTTTCTTAAAATATCAAAGCATAAAGGTTTAACCCTATTGAGAACTATATCACGCTTTGTGTACTCAAATCCCCAGTATCAAACACAATGTACAAACTCAATTCATATAAAAATGGTGACTCATATCTGATAACACTTGAAGATCTAAAATGAATACATGATCTTCATAAAAGCCTAGTTAGTTTTTTCCTTACCCTTTCTTCTATTATAGGAAGTGAAATATCAATGAAAGGATCTTTCACTGTGGAGATCTTAAAAAGAAAACATGGAGAACCTCAGTTAGAATTTTAATACTTGAAAGAAACCAAATTTCCCAGGCTACCTAGAATTTTTTTTTATTCTTTTTTTGAGACAGTCTTATTTTCTTACCCTGCACAGAGTGCACAGCATCACAGCTCACAGCAACCTCAAACTCTTGGGCTCAAGCAATTCTCTTGTCTCAGCCTCCCTAGTAGCTGGGACTATAGGTACCTGCCACAAGGCCAGGCTATTTTAAAAGATGGGCTCTTGCTCTAGCTCAGGTTGGTCTTGAACTCATGAGCTAAGGTGTTCCACCCACTTGGGCCTCCCAGAGTGCTAGGATTACATGTGTGAGCCACTGCACCCTACCTAACCCAGAATTTTTAAATTAAAAAATGTTCCTGGAACAAATACTGATTTCAGTATTGCACTATTGCATTGTTAATCAAAACAAGATATTTAAAAACTTCAATGAAGACAATCATATTGTGACAGGTTAGTCCATATAACTTGTAACATTTAAAATTTCAGTGGCTCATGCCTGTAATCCTAGCACTCTGGGAGGCTGAGGTGGGTGGATCACCTGAACTCATGGGTTTGAAATCAGCCTGACCAAGAATGAGATCCCCTCTCTAAAAAAATATCCAGGTGTTGTGACAGGCATCTGTAGTCTAAGTTACTTGGGAGGCTAAGGCAAGGGGATTGCTTGAGCCCAAGAGTTTAAGGTTGCTGTGAGCTATGATGCCACAGCACTCTACCCAGGGTGATAAAGAGACTGTTTAAAAAAAAAAATTTTTTTTTTTTCAAAACAGTTTAATAAACTGTTTGAAGAGACTAAACATTTTTGATGAACTTAAGCCATAACATAAAATATGAAATGTTAAGAGCAAGTCATGTAAAGCAGAGAGCTTGGGTATGTTTTATAAATTCCTTAGAATTATTTGCTTTAAAAGATACTCTCTACCTTATGAGAGAAATCAACTTCTATATCAAATATAAATTTAAGTAATCATATTTGCAGCACATTCTGTGCTTACACATAACAGGCTAGAAGGATATATTATTTATAATCCTGTTGTATAAGACTAAAGAAAAGTACTCCGTAACTGAGACAGGAAAATGGACATAAAGACTCTTCTACCATTAAAACCTGACAAAATGCAAACTTTTCATATTCTAAGCCATACACATTCAGAAATATTATAAAATCTATAAAAATGTACACATGATGTTCAAAATATCAAAAAATTATCACTAAATTCAAAGATGAGTTATGTCTAGGTACAGAAACTTTAAAAAGTCATTTAAATATAAACTTTAAATCAAATGTGATAATGATGTTACCATGTTAAATTATTTCTATTGGTATGTGTATCACATTTTAGAGCATGGCAATGTAACATAGTTATTCTCTTCACTGAAGTTTTTTTTTTTTTTTTTTTTGAGACAGTGGCAAAGTTCATAGTGCTGCATCACAGCTCACAGCAACCTCAACCTCGTGGGCTCAAGCAATTCACTTGCCTCAGCCTCCCAAATAGCTGGGACTACAGGCACTTGCCACAATGCTGGGCTATTTTTTAAAGAAGGGGTCTGGGTCTTGCTCAGGCTGGTCTTGAACTCGTGAGCTCAGGCGATCCATCCACTTTGGCTTCCCAGAGTGCTAGGATTACAGGCATCAGCCCTTGTGCCTGGCCCTTGAAGTTCTTCTCTCACTTCAATCCGAACGGGTAACTAATACATTTCAACATTTCCTCACAGGTGTGCCATGAGGAAAAATAAAAACATATATAAACACACTTACTTAAATTTTAAATCATGTTTATATTCTAGGAACCTGGGGTATAATAATTTTTGAAAGTCTTTTAAAAACCATAGTTATCTGTAGCAAATTTAAAAAATGACTGCCAACCATTGTTGAAGGGAAATACAAAATGTGATTATAATGTAGCCCATGAAGTGAATTCCAAAATACCTACATTTGCACATTCTTCACACATGACTGTGCTAGTTAATTCACCAATAAAGATCCGATCTATGAAGTTCATTTTCATGCCTTCTTTTCCATATGCTGTAAAAATCATACTTTTTAATGCACACGACATGTCAACCATCCAATAGTGATACATGCTACTTTGTTTATGCAAAAGTAATTTTCATAAAGTGGATATCCTGTACCACATTTAATAATAAATTTTTCTATACGTATGGTGTTATGTCTTTCTCCTCTACAATTGTGTAGTGGAAATATGATTACCAACTACTGTAGTCTTTAAGAAAGAAACTGTTCTTAAATTTAAGAGGCAAAATAAACAAACCAATAACCACTAATCATACCACATCCTCAACTTCTTCCATTAAACCTTTAGGAGGAAAGCCTTGTATCTAACTTAGAGGTAGAAGATTGGCAAAGGAGATTATGCTTGCAGGACTACAGATGCCAGGACCACATCTATGAGAATGAGTCATAAAAGACAAGTAAACAAGCATATTTTAAGGAATTAACATAAGCAATTAAGAACTCAGTTGATTATACATGTATAATAGAACCTCTGTAAGTTGAGTACCCAAGGGACTGTAACAAATTGGTCAGCATATGAAGGTGGGCAACATAAGAAACCAGGCCTGCTGTACTGATGTGTATGTGTGGTACAAGTCCATTCTATGAAATTAAGTCAAATTGAGGAGGTAGTCAGTTATGGATGTAAAAAAAAGTTTAAACTATTCTGCTTAGGAAATACTTGTAAAACTATGCCTTTGATTTGCTTTAAAAAAAATATGGGTTTGGGAGAAAACAGATTACACGTAATAAACCATGGATGTGGTTTCAGCTGGGTGATAGGTACAAGGCATTATACCATGTTAATAAAAATTTTAAAATTTCCATTATAAACCATGGGGGGAATATATTGACAAGCCTATTCACTCTTTTAAATTTCTGTCTATTTCGTGCCTGTATCTTTAAGTTGCATAAAGGTATTTAAAGTCATTTAAAACATTACTTGAAGCACTGACAGCATATATTTCTGAATATATCAACATACATTACAATGATAATTTAGAAATATCATGGTAAATGAAGATGTTTCATTAAGAAAAATTCTATAAGGGATTGAGTAGAAAAGATTATGAAACCAGGAAGAGAAGAAAAAACTGGGCTGTTACTTTACATATGCACTAGATGGCACTAACTCAACATGAAAGAACAAAGCCTACTCAAGACTTTTTTTTTTTTTTTTGAGAGAGTCTAACTATGTTGTACTCTGTAGAGTGCTGTTTGTGTCATAGTTCACAGCAACCTCAAACTCTTGGGCTTGAGCAATTCTCTTGCCTCAGTCTCCTGAGTAGCTGGGACTACAAGTGCCCACCAAAGCGCCCGGCTGTTTGTTGTTGTCATTATTGTTTAGCAGGCCCAGGCCGGTGCATGTGACTGGCACCCTAACAATGAGCTATGGGCACCGAACCTTGAGACTACATTTTTAAAAACCCTAAACCCTTGGTTTTTCTTACTCCTAGGGGCCCATTAATCATCCGTGGCAATCATCTTGCTCTGTAAACCCACATCTTGTTCTATAAACTTCATTTCATGCTTAAAGCAAAAAACTTGAATCCTTTTTTTTTTTTTTTTTTGAGACAGAGCCTCAAGCTGTCACCCTGGATAGAGTTCTGTGGCATCACAGCTCACAGCAACCTCCAATTCCTGAGCTCAAGCGAGTCTCCTGCCTCTGCCTCCCAAGTAGCTGGGACTACAGGCGCCCGCCACAACGCCCGACCATTTTTTGGTTGCAGCCGTCATTGTTGTTTGGCAGGCCTGGGCTGGATTCGAACCCGTCAGCTGAGGTGTACGTGGCTGGCGCCTTCGCCCATTGAGCCACAGGCGCCGAGCCAAAAAACTTGAATCCTTAACTGTAAGTTTTAGAGTACACAATAACAATGAACGTATGTTTATAAATTACAGACATTTAGTATGTACCGTATAAAACTGTGAGTACAAGTTAGAACAGTAACAAAAATACAAATATTTAAAAAATATTTTAATGATGATTTCGTGCTAACATGAGTTAATATCAAGGAAGAATATATACTTATGGTAAACCTCTACTATCATAAAATATAAACCCACAGTGCGGTATTGATAATTGTAAATAATCAGCTTTGATTAGATAATCATTGTTGTGCCTTATATCTTGACTGATGAATACACACTAGGAGTAGGCATACTGCACTTAGGGTCAACTTATTAGTACCCTCTTCAATAAGTGAAGTCTACATAGGTGTCTTTGGAGCATAGCTAACATCCTTAAGTTCACTGGCACAAACACAAGTCAACTCCAAAAAGATACAGTATGACGAACTCCAAAAAGATACAGTATGACGAACGTGAACTTCCAAGTGAGGGAGCGACTTTCAAACCTTTCAAATCTTAGAAGACCTCATGTAAAGGCACCAGTATCAAATCAGTTTGATACCAGTTTGATTTTTATAAACTTACATGGATACATATTTTCCTTGTATGCCTCACAGAGTATCTTCCAGACACTCAAGTGTACACTCCTCTTAAAGGTGCTACTTTAGAGGATTAGTTTACATAATGCTCAGTTCTTTCCCTCAACCCCTGAAAAGAAACTTAAAACTTTTTTCTAGAAGAAAATGAACAAAGAGTCAACATACCTTTAACTTTTTTTCTAGTTTCATCATCAGCAGTTTTAGTAGTTGGGTAGTTAAATGCTTTTAGAATGCTAGCTTGTATTCTCTGTAAGACAAAGTTAATAATAGTTAACTCGGCCATCATGCTGTTAGTAAAAGCTTTCATACACTGGTTCTTAGTTCCCCAGTTTAAAAATAGAATGACTGAATTAAAAAAAAATAACATGTCCTTTCTTTCACCTAATGCCAAATTCTCCAAAGAGTCAAAGTTCCTATGCTTAGATCCTCTCTTGGGCTTAAAGTATTTTTATCACTTGGTCTACAAAAACCAAGCAGCCACCTATTCACTCTCTGTTGTCTTTTTTTTTAAAGACAGTCTCCTTCTGTTGCCTAAACTGTAGTGCAGTAGCACAATCATAGCTCACTGTAGCTTCCAATTCCTGGGCTCAAGTGGTTCTTCTGCCTCAGCCTCTTGAGTAGCTGGAGCTACAGTCATGGGCCACAAGCCTTCTTTGAGAGGAAGTCTAACTATGTTGCTCAGGCTGGTATTGAACTCCTCACCTTAATCCTATCCCAGCCTTCCAAATCACTGGTATAACAGGCATGGGCTCACGTCCTGCTAAAATGACATTCTTTAATCAAGATCAAAAAGCAATTATAGGCTCGGCGCCTGTGGCTCAGCGGGCTAAGGCGCCAGCCACGTACACCTGAGCTGGCGGGTTCGAATCCAGCCCCAGGGCCCGCCAAACAATGACGGCTGCAACCAAAAAATGGCCGGGCGTTGTGGCGGGCGCCTGTAGTCCCAGCTACTTGGGAGGCAGAGGCAAGAGACTCGCTTGAGCCCAGGAATTGGAGGCTGCTGTGAGCTGTGATGCCACAGCACTCTACCCAGGGTGACAGCTTAAGGCTCTGTCTCAAAAAAAAAAAAAAAAAAAAGCAATTATATAAGATTTTAAGGTTTTCTTCAAATACAAGAAGCTATCAAGATGATCACTGAGTTCTATATAAAATTATTTATACATACATGTGATTCAAGTCTAGAATATCAATTAATATACACAGCAAGAAGATTCAATAGCAAGAAAAGATTCAGCACCACAGAAAATCTTCAGAATGAAACAAAACTATGTATGCCAGGAACAAAAAATTGTTTAATAAATCACCTTTTACACTAACTATACCCCAAATTAGTGGATGAATTTTGCCTTCTCTGACATTGTGATAGAAGGATACAGGGCAAGCTTGTAAATTACCTTTTAAAAGATATTTTTAAAGTCTTGATCACAGGTTTCAATATGTAAAACCACTGTCTGAACTCTACTCTCTGGTGAGAAAGTGATACATGATACAAAATTCTGTTGTTAAATTGTCCACAGTCTAGCATGGTGGTGCATGCCTGCAGACCCACTCACTCAGGAGACTAAGGTGAGAGGACTGTGTCAGGCTCAGAGTTCAAGGCTGCAGTGAGCTATGACCGGGTCTGTGCATAACTACTGCACTCTGGTGTAGGCAACACTGAGATCTCATCTCTGTTAAAAGTCAAGGAGAAATTAAATACAAAATGCAGACTTCCCAGAGAATAAAAAGCACTGCACCTCAGAATCCAAGATACTTCCCAATGTTAAGAAATTTCAGTATTTTCAATGGATCTAAATATTTAAAACAAATGGATAACACCAACCCCAACCCCAACCCTAACCCAATTAGCATCCAATTTATAAATTTAGGAAAAAGACATCAAAGCTGAATACAAGCAGAAGTAGTAAAAAGATAAAAGTAGAAGAGCTCAGTCAAAAGCTGATTTTTTTTGGACACAGAGTCTCAAGCTGTTACCCCAGGTAGAATGCTGTGACATCACAGCTCACAGCAACCTCCAACTCCCGGGCTTAAGAGATTCTCTTGCCTCATCCTTCCAAGTAGCTGGGACTACAGGCGATAACCACAACGCTTGGCTATTTTTTGGTTGTAGTTGTCATTGCATTGTTGTTTGGCAGGCCCGCACTGGATTTGAACCGGCAACCTCTGATGTATGTGGCTGGAGCCTTAGCTGCTTGAGCTATAGGCGCTGAGCCAAAAGCTGATTCTTTCTATGGGGATAAATAAACCTATTAGCTAATTTTAAGATAAGGGTAAAAAGCATAACAATACCTAAGAACTGAGAGAAACCTCTGACAAAGAAATTATCACTAACTATGACAGACCACTTGTTTAACTCTCACATAACTGCAGTTTAAAATTTAGAGAGACTTTCCCTGAAAATAAGATTATCAAAATTAACCCTGGGCTTGATGCCTGCAGCTCAGTGGCTAGGACACCAGACACATACACAGGAGTTGGTAAGTTCGAATCCAACCCGGGCCTGCCAAACAACAACAACTATAACCAAAAAATAGCCGGGTGTTGTGGTGGGTGCCTATAGTCCCAGCTACTTGGGAGGCTGAGGCAAGAGAACCACTTGAGCCCAAGAGTTTGAAGTTGTTGTGAGCTGTGATGCCATAGCACTCTACCCAGGGTGACATAGTGAGACTCTGTCTCAAAATGAAATAAAATAAAATAAATCCCAGAAAAAAACAAAAAGTCTTGGGTGGCACCTGTGTCTAAGTGAGTAGGGCGCTGGCCCCATGTTCTGAGGGTGGCAGGTTCAAACCTGGCCCCGGCCGAACTGCAAAACAAACAAACAATACAAAAAATACAAAGTCTTCCAATTATTATAGAAAAAAATGTTAAATAGCACTCCTTATAAAAATTTCCTGGTTCTAACAATTTCAGAGAAATGCCACTAAGGGAAACTTCCAAATTACTGTCATGAAGCATAATATTTAAAAAACTCTAAGATCCCAGAATCACAATTGAAGTCTTAAGAAAAAACAAAAACCTGGTAACACAGCACACCAACACCACTTATGAAAACATTCCAAATAAAAAGGAATACAGCAGTATATTATAAGTACATATGACCAAGTAGCTTTTATTCTAACAATGCAAGAATATTAGGAAACCTATTAATAAACCATCAACAGACTAAGAAAAAAGTTATCAGAACAAATGCGTTGGTGTCTCCTCATATCCCCATTCTCTAACATTGTAACAGAGTTCCCACTGATGCATTTGGAAGGAAAAATAAATCTCAGGTATAAATAACAAAGTGATAAGGGAAATAAAATTATTTGTCAATGACATGACTGTGTACCTGGAACAGCAAAAGTAGTAATAAAAACTATAAGTAATAAGAGATACATAAATATGTAGGATACATAAAAATGAAGTCAATAGTGTTCACACACACAAAAAACAGGAGAGCTGGAAGAAAATACACCACTTATAAGAGTAACTAAAAAGAAAATATCCAGGGATAAATGTAAACATTTAAGATCTAAGTGAGAAAAACAGTAAGACACTATTCAAAGACACAAAAGAAAACCTGACCAAAAGGAAAGCTGTACCATACATACATTTCAGTCTTCCTCCTGAATTGATAAATTTAACATAATTCCAATAAAAATACCAATATTTGGTGTTTTGGTTTTAAGAGGAAGGATGAAGGGAGAGAGCAATTCTAAACCAGATATGGAAAAGTAAGAAAAGCAACAAAAACTCTGTTAGGGGGAAGTGTAGAAGGATGACTGGTCCGATTACATTTATTAAAATGCATTAAAGCCTTAGTAAAGTATACTCAAACAGACAAAGAACCAGAGACAACTTCAGAAGACTGAAATACATATGAAAAATAAGCACAATCAGGGTGTGGGGAAAGTGTGCTATACAGTTTAGGTACCTACAGTGTAGCTAAATGGGGAAAAAATATCCTAGGAACAGGACAAACTTCAAATGGATCAATGGTTTAAAACTAAAAGTGAATCGGGCGGCGCCTGTGGCTCAGTCGGTTACGCACCGGCTCCATATACTGAGGGTAGCGGGTTCAAACCCGGCCCGGCCAAACTGCAGCCAAAAAAATAGCCGGGCGTTGTGGTGGGCACCTGTAGTCCCAGTTACTTGGGAGGCTGAGGCAAGAGAATCGCCTAGGCCCAGGAGTTGGAGGTTGCTGTGAGCTGTGTGACTTCACAGCACTCGACTGAGGGCGATAAAGTGAGACTCTGTCTCTACAAAACAAAACAAAACAAAACAAAAAAAAACTAAAAGTGAATCATAAATGTACTAGAATAAAGTCTGAGGAGATTCCTTTATAACGTTGCAGTAGGATATCTTTTTAGCTGTAACTCGATATCCAGAAGCCTAAAAAGTTATTAAAAGAAAAAACATAAGTTTTAACTTTATTTAAATAAAAACACTGCCACCATATAGGCAAAATCCAAACACACAGGTTTGTAAACATTCTTTCCCCACTATGTAAAAGTCTACAGAAATAAGCAAAAGACCAGAAACCAGAAGAAAAAAGGACAAAAAAGAACACATGACAAGCTCAGTTTCAAAAAGAGAAATGCAAGTAAAAATTACCCTGAGATACTATTTTTCTATCAGATTGTAAAAAATTAGAAAATCTGATGAAACGATCTTTCAATGAGGCTAGGTGGAAACAGATTTTCTTATACAGTTTGTTGCTGGTAGAAGTGAAAATTGTATAGTCCTCCCTACATCTGGAAGGAAATTTGATATTATCTGCTCATCTTCTGATACAGAAAGAATACATTAAGTGGAAAGGCCAAGTTCAGAAAGGTCTGCACATATGTAGTATTCAATGCTACCTTTTGAGTAAAGAGAAAGAATGTAAAACCAAGAAAGACGATATGGGATACGGACAACAGCAAGAGACAAAGGGAGCCCCCATGTGACACCAGTGGTCAGCTCTGGGAGGTGACCAGTCTGGACTGGAGCAGCGAGACACGAGTCAGACATTGTCAACACTCAGATCCCCTCTGCCTCTGGACCGCGTTTTTAACCTGAGAACAGAGTACACAGAGAACGAACTACCAATGTTGCTCTCTCCACATACTGTTGCCCACATCCACGGAGGACACATTACTTCCCAGAACTGGCCTGCTTTGACCGAGAGCTACGAGGTAGGAGACAATGAACTCAAAAGCAGAAAACACGAAGAGGCTGTAACCTTCTATAAACCACACAGCTAGGGCCCAGTCTCTCCCACGCCTCTGCCAGGTACTTTGATGAGCCTGGCTGAGAACTCTCATGATCTTGCCCTCTGACTTCCACGGGAAGACCCTGTAAACGCTGAGGAGGTGATGCTAGACTATGCTGACCTGATCCAGAGACCCCTGCTGCCCTTCATTAGGAGCTTTTGGCTTGCCATGGTATTGCAAAACTGAAGTTTTTATTGTTTAGGCATATATATAGGTAAAAGCAATGGCATATACAAAGGTCAAAACAGTGGTTACCTCTGACAAAGAGGGAAGAAGAGTGTTTAAAAAAGAACAGTAGGCTTGGCGCCTGTGGCTCAACGGGCTGAGGCACCAGCCACGTATACCTGAGCTGTTGGATTCGAATCCAGCCCGGGCCCGCCAAACAACAATGACGGCGGCAACCAAAAAATGGCCGGGCATTGTGGCGGGCACCTGTAGTCCCAGCTACCTGGGAGGCAGAGGCGAGAGACTCGCTTGAGCCCAGGAATTGGAGGTTGCTGTGAGCTGTGATGCCACTGCACTCTATCCAGGGTGACAGCTTGAGGCTCTGTCTCAGAAAAAAAAAAAAAAAAAAACATAAAAAAGAACAGTAGCTTCTAGGGCACTCTTAATAGTATTCTATTTTTTAGCTGGAGGGGTAGTGCTGGGGATAGTCACAAATGATTTGGTATTCTTTAAACTGTGTATATAGTAATGCACAGTAGAACCTCTGTAAGTTGACCACCCGAGGGACTGTAACTAGTCAACATATGGAGGTGGTCAACATAAGGAACCATGCTTAATATATGAATATGTACCTGTGATGCTTGTCCAGTCTATGAAAATTAACTTAAACAGGTGGTCAATGTAGGGAGCAGGTCAACTATGAAAGTTTTACTATATGTGGGTAGTAAATTGCAAGATTCAAAACACTTAAATATTTACAAAGTAGATTGTAAAAGTAAACAATCCATACTGCATCACACTCTCCTGAAATACATTTACACTTACTAGATGCTATTAAATATTGAAATAGCCTAACTCAGACTCAATAAATTTGAAACTTGATATAATTCATTCATAACCTTATACATTGAAAAAATTCCATGTGGAAGAAATAGTTAAAAGACTTAAAAAATGCTAATAAATACCCATCTCTCCCTTTAAATATTTCATTAATTAAACATTCAAGCAACTAAATATGAAACCTCTAACTCAAACTAGAAGTTTATAAATTTTTTTAAAACATTTTACTAATTCATAATTTTTTGTATGGTTTAATGAGCCTTTGCTATATTCTGAAATGTGATATCACTCCTTTAAAAAGCTATAATACTACACTCTAAGTATAAACAATGAAATTATTTAAGTTGTTAACTTTTAAGTATTAGACTTTTTCATTCTATTCTAACCATGAATATGTTCTCTGCTCTAAATACTTTGAGGTAATAGGTAACTCAAGTTGAACAAAACGAGTAAATTTAAGTCTATATACAACTTCTCCTTGTTAGATGTTTTTCTTTTAACCTAAATAATTCAAACCTAAGACTTTGGCTGAGGAGCTGCTAACAACTGCAGCGCATCAATCAATTAGCAGTATCAAGGTTCAACTATTTCAAGTCTTTTTTTTTTTTTTTTTTTTGAGACAATCTCATAGCTCACAGCAACCTCAAACTCTTAGGCTCCAGTGATTCTCTTGCCTCAGCCTCCTGAATTGCTGGGACTACAGGCGCCGGCCACAATGCACAGCTATTTTTCTTTCTTTTTAAAGAGACAGGGTCTTGCTCTGGCTCAGGTTGGTCTTTAATCAGTGAGCTTAGGCAATTCATCTGCCTCAGCCTCCCACAGTGCTAGGATTACAGGCATGAGCCACCACACTCAGTTCACTATTTCAAGTCTTAAACTTCCTTCAAAAATAATGCAAATAATGTAGTGTAAGTTAGCTGAGATATTTTGCCTTTAAAATAATTCCATCCAACAGTGTATTAAAATGGTATATCTTTAAGATGAATACTATATATCATTAATTTAATGACATCTCAAATCATAAGGAAAAAAGCAAAGCACAAATTTATAAGTTGAAAAGACTGCCTATAAAAAAACTGCTTCTAGGGCAGCGCCTGTGGCTCAGTGGGTAGGGCACCAGTCCCTTATACTGAGGGGGCTGGTTTGAAACCGGCCCAGGCCAAACTGCAACAAAAAAGTAGCTGGGTGTTGTGGCAGGAGCCTGTAGTCCCAGCTACTCAGGAGGCTGAGGCAAGAGAATCGTTTAAGCCTAGGAGTTGGAGGTTGCTGTGAGATGTGATGCCAGGGCACTCTACTGAGGGTGACAACATGCAACACTGTCTCAAAAAAAAAAGAAAAGAAAAAAAAACTAGTAAATTTTATTTTTTGTATGAAAAATTCACCATGTCAACACAAATGACACCTTTAACACTGTATTCATCAAGAATATATTCTTCAAAAAAAAAATATATTCTTCAACTATATTGTCATAGACTTTAATGAAACAGTATGAAAGGAGGTCAGTAGTTTTTAAATCATTGCTAAAAGATTCTGGTGGCAGACATAACACTGTAGCCTTTCTTTAATCAGAAAGCACATGGCATTAACACCCCAAGAGCACGATGAACAGCTGTGTAGTTCCCAGGCCAGACAATGCAGCCCCTGACCAGATCCTCACTGTAACTGACTGCAGGACTGTCCTTGCTGAAGACCGATAGACGCACAGGCTTGACGTTTTAATTTTGCTACACTATCTAAAGCCCTCAAATGGTGGAAGATAGACAAGAGTGGTCAAAACCAATGTGTCCTGCGGTACTGCCTGAGTATTAGAACACTGTGCATCCCAGTGCACCATCATGACCAAATAATCTAATTGAAACAAAGATTGTCATCAAGTTATGAAAGTGAAACAGAAAAGTGATTCAATAAAATCTATTTCTATTTGTAATATCAGGGGAAAACGAGGCAAAGAGGTAATTTTTAATTCATTTATATGACTAATTGCATTCATGTATTTTTAATTCCATTTAATGATGTAGGACCGTTAGGTAGCAAACATACTCCTGAGAATCACAGGGGAAAACTAATTCTAGCACTTGACAGTCTAACTTTTTTTTTTTGAGATTAGTTTGCTGACAAATGAAGCTGGCGGACTGAGATTCCTGTCTCAAAACAACAGCATCCCCATAGTCTCAATTATTTTTTATTTTATTTTTTAAATTTATTGTTGGGGATTCATTGAGGGTACAAGAAACCAGGTTACGCTGATTGCATTTGTTAGGTAAAGCCCCTCTTAACAATCGTGCCTTGCCCCCAAAAGGTGTGGCACACACCAAGACCTCACCCCACCCCAGAGTTAATCTTAAAGTAACCCATTGTCTGTGGCTCAGAACCATCACATCATAGTTACTATTCACAACATAAAGAGCAATTTCAGGGGGTCTAAAGGTTGTGAGTTCTCAACTGCTAGGAAATCAGTTATAGAGTAGAATCCTCATTCTACTTTTTCCTCCTTAAGGCATTTGACTAATCTTTAAAAAAAAAAAAAGAAAAGGCAATCTCTCTCCACCTTGCCACCATATGTGTACCCACTCAAGAATACCAATTTACCATAGTTATTGAATCAGATTTAAGACTTTTCCAAATGATGAATTGTGGCTTTTCTTTTTTTTTGAGATAGTCTCACTCTGTCACCCTGGGTAGAGTGCTGTGGTATCATAGGTCACGTCAACCTCAAACTCTTGAGCTCAAAAGTTCTTCTGCTTCAGCTTCCTCTGGAGCTGGGACTACAGGCACCTATCACAAGGTCCACTGTATGGTTAGATTTTAAATAGCAGGCTTAAATTTTATATTAACCATGGATGACCAAGCATTAAAACTAAACTTTATTATATAGAATTATATAATCATCATTTGGAAAAGTCTTAAATCTGATTCAATAATAATTCTATAACTGAGAGACTTCAGTTTGAATCATCACTGGATCAGTTCCTAGCTGTAAGAAAATGTGAAGAAATATTAGCTCAGGCTAATTCTGCTAATATCCTAAAAACTAATTTTTAAAAATCAGTTCAGAGGTTTATAAATAAAATACAGGTAAAACATAGTATAGCATTATCCTGCCAATTTCTCAGTTTATTCAAGTTACAGTATATTTAAAATACCTGTAAATGGCCAACTTTTTTTTTTTGAGACAGAGTCTCACTATGTCACCGTTGGTAGTGCACCGTGGTGTCACAGCTCACAGAAACCTCTAACTCTTGGGCTTAATTGATTCTCTTGTCTTAGCCTCCCCAGTAGCTGGGACTATAGGCGCCTGCCCCAATGCCCAGCTATTTAGTTAACGTAACTTAAGAGACTATTTTTCTTCCTGATTCAAATTCTCAAAACAGCTGTATTTGAGGGCAAGCACAGGCAATGCATTCAAACATTCACAGAACGCCCGTGTGAGGGAGATAACATAGTGCCGCTCCTCACTGAGAACACAATCTAAGAAAGGGGACAGGTAATTACCATCTTCCACTTAGATTAATGTTGAGTTCCTGAGGAAATATAAAGTAAGATGTGGCAGAAAGGAAGTGATACTTCCCAAAGTTGAAATCAACCAACTTAACAGGAAAGCCAATAAGCAGCCAATTAAAGGATGGGACTGTAATACATGTTTGTAGCAGGAGGAAGTAATGAAATCTTTTTAAAGATAAGTTATAAGAAAATATAAGAATCTCAACTTTCTTTTCACTGGAAACTAGTCATTAGTAGTAGAGATGCTGCAATATCACAATTCAAACAAGGAAAAAGAAAAAAAGAGGGTTCACCTTGATTCATGACACCTACCACAAGCATATAAGCACCTCATTTAACACTTGGCTGTTTACCTACATATTGCCCTGTAGATTAAGATATTTCCTTTGAATAAAAAAAACAGGCTTTCACCTGTTATGCCAGTTATTTATTTTATTTTATTTTTTTGAGACACAGCCTCAAGCTGTCACCCTGGATAGAGTGCTGTGGCATTACAGCTCACAGCAACCTCCAATGCCTGGGCTCAAGCGAGTCTCCTGCCTCCGCCTCCCAAGTAGCTGGGACTATAGGCGCCCACCACAACTCCAGGTCACTTTTTGGTTGCAGCCGTCATTGTTGTTTGGTGGGCTGGGGCTGGATTCGAACCTGCCAGCTCAGGTGTACGTGGCTGGCGCCTTAGCCCGTTGAGCCACAGGCACCGAGCCAAGTTATGCCACTTATAATTGACAGGCCACCCATGATACTGGGCTCAGAGGTTACTTCTGAGGGTGAATCCAGACTCCCCAGGACTCTTATGAATGGGAGCAATTTCTGCTGTGAGTGAGAAAGAGGGATAAGGGAGGGTATGCACTGTGTACCTTGTATTTTCCTGATACATTGTATCCTATTTGGGCTAGGACCCTGCTCCACTAAAGTAGCTGAATTTAACTGATTTGATAGTAAAGCCAATTATTTGATATTAAAGCCCAAAATTTGATATTAAAGTCAACAAATGGCCAATCCGCTAAGGAACAGAACTGCAGTGAACACAAAGGAAATCTATCTATTCCATCAGCTATGTCTTTCCTAAGAAAGTTTCCTGATCCACAAGGCTGCAGTCCCTGAGTGGAACCTAACCCAACACGGGATTATGAAGTTTCTCTCCTGGGAATTTAGAATTGGGCATCACAGCCAGTTTTATATATGGGGAACTTTATTTTTTTTATTTTTATTTTTGTTTTTATTTTTGAAGAGACAGAGTCTCACTTTATCACCCTCGGTAGAGTGCTGTGGCGTCACACAGCTCACAGCAACCTCCAACTCCTGAGCTTAGGTGATTCTCTTGCCTCAGCCTCCCGAGTAGCTGGGACTACAGGCGCCAACCACAACTCTGGCTGTTTTTTAGTTGCAGTTTGGATGGGGCCGGGTTTGAACCCACCACCTTCGGTATATGGGGCTGGCACTCTACCCACTGAGCCACAGGCACCACTCTATATATGGGGAACTTTAACATGCAAAGTACAGCAGTCACATACTACCTTTCACAGAAAGGCAGAAAAACTACTCAGCCTGCATAGCAGAAAATGAAGAAAATCTACAGACCTAGAAAAGCTAGAGAAATGAGTATTTTCTGAAATTCTCACAATGTTCCTGTCTCTATATCCCCAGATTTATTTCCCTACACTTGTATTTTTTACCTGGTTTTGTTGTGCTTTCTCTACTCAGGATTTTTAAGATTCCCTTTTATTGCCCCAGTGTGGAGGCTCACATCTGTAATTCTAGCACTCTGGGAGACCAGCCTGACCCAGAGTGAGACCCCATCTCTAAAATATAGCTGGGTGGGGAGGTGCCAAGATGGCGATCTGTAGCCGGCTTTCCACAGAGGTTCCTGTCCAGAAGGAGAGTTAAAGGACAGAAACTCAGCAAGAAAGCCGATGGTTTGGATCTGAGCCAAAAGAAAAGGTCAAAGAGCGCATATCAACCCTGCTGGGGCAACCTGAGACCCCGAGGACACAAACAAAAAGGTACAGAGCACATCACCAAGCAGACAGGAGTCCCCTCCCCCATGAGAGAGGTTCGCAGTATACTCCATACATCCATACATACAAACAAGCAAGCAGAGTTCAGATGTCCTTCCACTCTTCCCCACGGGAGAGACCCTCTAAAAACCAGACCACCTTCCCCTACTAGGGTGCCGCGGCGCTCTCCAGCCAGGCATAAAACTGTATATACTTTCTACCTGCAAGTTGGTGTTCCTGCTGTTCCCCTCCACTCTCACCACGAGGTCTGGAGGCCTGCTCCCCCCAGAGTCCAGATTCTTGGAGATTTTCTCGAGAGGTGTGGACGGGTGCAAACTGCTGCTGAACTGTGCTGGTTTTCCGGTTCAGGAGTGGTGAGAGGGGAGAGAGCCAAGAGGAGACCTGGCTGGTGGGAAGGTCTCCTGAGGCACGAAACAGCAACCAGCTCTGGGAACAACAGCTGGAGAGCTGCACCCCTGGGGATGTTTTGAGGAGACACTCCCAGTCTTCTGGGCAGCCAGGGGAAGCGGGCAGCTTCTCCAGTGCCAGCAGAGCTGACCGGCAACCAAGGCACGTGAAGGATTTGCCTGAGGCGGTACCGGCCGGGACACAGCCCAGGGATTAGAATACTCGCAGAGGGGCTGCTTTGCTTAACCTGGCCCTCAGGGGATGAAAGCTGAAACAAAGGGCTGGAACTCACAGACTGAGTAAAACCCATTTGCAGCCCCAGTCTGATCAAGGAAAATAGCCTTGACAGAAATAAATTCTGCGAACTTGTTCTGTTCCAGCAGCAACATCAATCAGGGACAGGGCTGGAACTGAGTGAATCACCCCAGCCCTTGTCAAGTACCCAGGTTGTCAGGCCTCACCTCCCCCTGCCAAAAAGTGACAGGGAGTAGCGGACTGGTTGTGAAGCCACAGACCTCACTGTGACCCAGGCAGGTGCAAACCTCTGGAGCATCTGCTCATTGGAGGAAACTGGATCACAACTGTTACCACTGACTGGGTGTGACAGAGGGGCAAGGTAGGGAAGGAGGCATCAACCTTCCCAGACTAATTTACTTGCTTGGGGGTGCCCTCCTGAGCTCACAGAGCATCGAAGTGAATTTTACAAGAGCTTCCAGCAGATCCCTGCTATCTAGTTGCCAGAGACTTTAACTCTTCCATTTGAGATTGGTGCTGGCTAGGACAATTGATTTGGGACCTCTTCAACTGGGCTAATCATCCGAGGACTTTCCAAAGTGGTACCCTAGGTGTGTGGTAGTGGGAAGGTTTGATTTGGCTTTTTCAATTGTTGCCTGTAGGGGGTGCGGTGACTTAACTCTGGTATTCCTTCACAGCTCAGATTTCAATCCAGAGTAACAGATTCTCTAGGGTAAGACAAAGACCAGCTGAAAATAAGACAGAGCCACTTAACCCCACCACACCAAGAAGGTCCCCAGT